>JAJEJO010000659.1:79963-119687 GCA_020662805.1 Glaucomys volans
GGAGCCTGCCCACCTGCCTGCCGCCCCGCCCAGGAGCCTGCCCACCTACCCAGGCACCCCCCTGCGAGCGCCCTGCCGCCGCCCCACTCACCCAGGCGCGTGTGGAGGGAGGGAGGCGGGAGAAGAGCAGAGGTTAAGGTTGAACCGGCTTGGCCACAAGCCAAGTCTGTCCAGGGGCTTGTTCCAAACCTAAACTAGCCGCCCTCCGGAGTCCTGCAGGACTCTGGAGAAATAAAGGTCAAGCTTTGTGCAGAGTTATGAACAAATGCTGCGGTTAACCCATTGTGCCCCATCTTCCCAGATGTGAACACGTAAAAATTTAAATAAAGTATTAATATGTAGCATGTAATATAATTATAATTATATAATAGAGCATTTGTTAAGTTCCACAAGATTTCCACCCTATATTAATGCACCTGTCAATTTTGTTGAAATAGTTATAGAATTGAAAACTTGGGACTTAATGGGTTAATCCATTTTGTGACTTTTATGTACTGGGGAAAAAATTGTCAACTCACTGGAGACTAACAAATTCAATCTGTTACAAGCTTGGTGGAAATGTAAAAAAATAAATTGATTTTAAAAAGCAACACCACTATAATTCCAGCTACAAATACATCAGGAGGTTTGATTTGGGCAACATTAGAGGAAAAAGTGGATTAGAACTTTGCTGAAGAGAAGGAATCTTCAATAAAAGACCATAAAAGTTCACATGTATGATACTATATAAAATATCCAGAATGGATAAATTCATACAGACAACAGATTGGCGATTGCCAGGGATTACAAGAGGGAAGAGGAGAAACTGGTGAATGTGTCTTACTCTGTTCAGTGCTATAAGAAAACACCATAAACTGGGTGGGCTAATTAACAACATAAATTTATTTTTCATGGTACTAGAGGCTGGAAGTCCAAGATCAAGTTTCCAGCACAGTTGGTGTCTGGTTCTTAAACATGCATCTTCTCACCCGATCCTGGCAGGGTAGAATGGTGAGGGATCTCTCTGGAGTCTCTTTTTTTAAGGGCACTAATTCCTCATGACTCAGTCACCCCACAAGTCCCCCCTCCAAGCCATATCACAGTGGGAATCACAACATTCAGTCTACAGCAGTGGGCAAGGGATTTAACTGTGGGAGTGCTGGAAATGTTCTGAACTAGATAGCGGTGGGCATCACACAGTGTTGTGAATGACCTAAACTTCACTGTGAAATAGTTATGCAAATTTCACCTCCCTAAATTCTTAAAGAAGAGCTGGGGAGGGGAAGGAGGGAAGGAGGGGAGAGAAGGAAGAAGCCCCAGCAGGCCACCAGAGCAGCACGCCAGGTCAGAGAATATGTCCCAACCAGGTGAGAAAATGCCTGTGCCAAGGAAGGAAGGAGGCAGGGAGGTCCCGGGGGAGGGAACCCCTGCAGGACAGTCCCACTTCCTCTGGCTGCTGGGTTTCTGCCTTGATGTCATGATGTCATGTGCCCTGTTAAGGGCACACTGATGGGAGCAAGCTCCAGCCCCCACCGCCCACCCGACCTGGAGCGGTCACTCCCACTGCCACCCTCCCTCCTCAGCCCCTCCTCACCCAGACCTCCCAACCACTCCAGACCACCCTGCGCTTGGTCTGCCCACATCATTCTGTCCTGAAGGCTGTGTGACCCCCATGATGGCCCGATGGTTTCTCTCCTTTTAAATGAACACAAAAGGCTGATCATCTTCCAGGAAGTGGGAGCAGGGCCTCATCCCCTCTGAAGACTCTAGACCCACCACTCCTTGGAGTCCCTTTCTGCAGTGGCCAGTGGAGTCACATGGACACCTCTTACCAGGGCAGGGAAACACTTTCCAGGGGCTTCTGCTACACAGTCTGCCACAGGGCCCCACCTACTCAAACCCTGCATTATGCATCTCCATCCTCCAGCTTCTTCCCAGCCTCCACGCCACTTGCCTCCTGAAGGAAGACTGCAGTCCTTCCTGAATTGCCTCCTGCCTTCACCCTGCCTCTACCACAGCTTTAAGCTTCATGTACCATCTTCATCCAGTCCTACTCCTCTCTCAAAGCCTTCACTGTCACTGAAGGCTGGCCTGGAACTCAGGTCCCTTCAAATGCCCTGCCCTGTGATTTGGGCATCGTGTTCTGTTCATAATCTCGCAACACTTACTAGTTGAATTTAGACACATAGTAAAATTTCAAATGTGTTATTCCTGCAAATATCAAGTTCAGAGTCATAGGTGGGCTCTGAGAGCCTAAGGGAATGTGAGTTGCATGGCTTTGGCATTGAACGTGGCTAACACATCCCACTGGAACCAAGAATCCTTTTGGTGCTGCTCGCAGACCATCTGGACTGAGAAGTGCCAGAGGCTGTGGGTGGAAGGCTCTAGCTGGTGGTCCCCACACCTGCTCAGACCAGGTGGAGCCCGACTGCCTCGTCCTGGGGCCCCACGTCACGCGAGCCTCCCCTGCTTCTCCTTTCACAGCTCAGGTTTAGGTTGCTCCTCTCTGCAGCTGCCAAAGTGGAGGCTGTTGTGATTGAGCCTTCAGGAATGATGGAATGGGCGAGTTACAGCACTTCCTTGGGCCTCTGAGGTCTTCTCCTGACCTGGACCCACCCAGGAGGCTGTTGTAGAAGGCCACCACCATAGCAATGGATGTGAAGAAACAACTCTAGCTTCTTTTCTTACATGCTTAACCACACAGCTTCCCTCAGTCATGCATGAAACACCAGCAATCTTTCCCCAGTATCTCCTAGGAACACACACCTAGCAGTCCCCAGGACAACACCCTTGCCTGTGGGCCTCAGATTGTCCCATGGCAGGAGATAAGCCTGAACCATTTATACTCCCATCCCAGGGTGAATATCTTTGGGGACGTTTTGCAGATTACCACGGCTTGAGAGATTGGAAACAGAGCAATGACCTGGTCACACTTAGGTTTTCAAAGGTCCTTCTGGGGATGGCATGGCACAGAGAACCCCCTGAAGACATTTATGAAACCTACTTAAACTAGTGCAGTAGAACAGGGTGAGGGAGGAAGCTGGGGCACTTGCACTCTGTGTCCCAGTCTTGTCCTGACTTCGGACTCAAATGGAAACACTGGCTGCCCTTGGGTCTCAAGCCTGCTGGACTGTCAACTAGAACTTACACCACCAACTCTCCTGGCTCTCAGGCCTACAGACTCCCTACACTACACCACAGGCTTCCTGGGTCTCTAACTTGCTGACTGCAGCCTTCTCAACCTCCAGAACACACAAGCCAGTTCCTTACAACAAATCTTAGGGAGGTAGGTAGGTAGGTAGGTAGGTAGGTAGGTAGATAGGTAGACAGACAGACAGATAGGAACACTCTTTAAGTAACTCCAATTACTGATATATCATTTTTATTTATTTATTTTTTACTCCAAGAACTTTTAACATTTCTTACAAGTCTGACAACAAATTTCCTCAACTTTTACTTTTCTAAGAAAGACCATATTTCCCCTACACTTTTTGAAGAATAATTTGAAAGGGCACAGAATTCTACGTTGTCACTTTTCTCTCTCAACCACAAATACTTTATTCCACTCCTTGTTTCCATGGTTTCTCAAAAGCAGATTGCAAATCTTACCTTCACAGGTAGGTGTAATTTTCCTCTGACCTCTTGCCTGGGTGTAGTCTGGCATTTATCCTGTGTGGTATTCCCTGAGCTTCCTGGGGCTGTGGCTTGAGATCTGGCCTTAGTTTGAAGGTCCCAATCATTGCAGCTTTAATTATTTCCCACTTCTTCCTTCTGTCTTCTGGTGTTCCTGTACACTCATGGCACACCTTTAACAGCTGTCCCTCCATTCTTGGACATTCTGTGTGTACTTCCTGTCTCTTAATCTTTTTCTTTGGAAGTTCCTGTTGACATGTCCTTGAGTTCAGGGACTGTTTTCTCAACTTTGTAGGTTTCTTTCAGTTATGATCCTCTACTCGCTTGGAGTCTCTCCAGTTTGGGGGGTAGCAGTTTGCCCTGTGACATCACTTCAAATCCAAGACTCATTGCTTTTTCAGTTGGTTCAGCTTTCACTTGTTAGCTGGAGTGGTGACTTGCCGGGGTCCAGCCCTAGCAGGGGTCACGGAACAGCTTGGTGAGGGGGAAGGCATCAGCAAAGAGAATAAAGCGACACAGACTCGAAGATCTGAGGCTAAGTTCTGACTTTACTGTTTCACACACGATCTATATATATTCATTCTGCTTGAGTACATTCACCTGAGGTTACATAAAGGGGGAGATGGTGCGAGCTCTGAGGGAATCTGATGGGCATAAGGATAATCAAAATAAGATAAGCTCTCCTATTCCTCTAAGAAAAACATCACAAAACCTTTAAATGGTTCTGGTTTTCATCTTACTGGGAACAATAAGAGCTGAAGCCATTCTCATAAATTATAGAGGTTTAGCACATCGTGGTTTAAAGTTGAGTCAAGAATAACAAACAGCCATACCAATTAACCGCACTTTTGCCATTTTTTTTCAAAGGCAGATATGAAGCATAGCACCTTTTAAACCGTCTATTGTATATAAAGTGGAACTTCTTTTTGTTAATTAGCTAAATGACCTCTAAGAAAAGCACTTCTTATAGCTCCTGTCTAAAGGAGAGGGAGGCCTAAATCTAAGGGTTTTAGGGGCTAATCTCTAGGGGAATGTTATAGCTTCCCGTCAATCTTATATGCAATTCACTCTGGTCCCTGAACCGTGGAAACAGTTTCATTAAGAGGGGGGCACATCCTCGTTTGGGCTAAATCAGCCAGGCAGTTTGGCTGTGTTAGGTTAACTGAGAGTGGTGGTCATAATTCTAAGGACAGACAATAACTCTTGCTGATCTGTTCCACAACATCTTTTCTGTTACTTAAGATAATATTACATATGAAATCAATTAAGGCTTGAGCAGTGTTATTTTTATGTTCCAAATCACTTAATGTCTGATTTTCTGCCAAAATCTTTAAATGCAAACATCCAAATATTAACCATTAACAATAAGAAATAACACAAAGACAAGAAGGAGCATGCCATGTCCACATACCCCAGAAGATTAGACTGTGCAAAAACTTCCCCAGTGGAACCGAGTCAAACACTGAGTGGAAGAGTGGTGGGCGTGGCACAGAAGCAGATAGATTTGGCCAATACTCCCCCCAGAAGCAGTGGAGTTTTGCCTGGGTGGTATGGTTTGTTCCTCCCCAAAGCACACTCAGGCATGTGTAAGAGAAGGGCCTGGGGGATGTGGGCAAGGTTTCACATCTACCTCAGGTACCTACTGCATGCCTGAACTACTGACCAGGACTTTCTGGTCTCCTGCCCTGCTCCAATACCCCCTATTCACACCAGAAGTTCCTTGGAAAGAACTTGCAAGTGTATATGAAGTCTCTTCCACTGAGCCTTTCACCTCCTCCCAACTGATACACTGGTCCACAGTCCTTAGAATGTACTGAAATTTCTACCGTGCTCTTACCTGCTTCTATAGTGGCCACTGTTTCTCTTGTGTTCTCCCTATAGTTTGAGTCCTCTCTTCTTGGAGGATGTAGCACTCTTTGGAATTTGGCTTGGTCTTGTGATCTGTTTTCTTTGTTCAAGGAAAGCTGTGGTTTTGGAGATTACCCAGTTTTGTCTCCTTAGGTCAATGATGACATTCTCTGAGACTTTCTACACTTCTTCAGAAACAGAACTCCAATTACTTACACTACAGTTGATTTTCTGTTATTCCCTTAAGTCAGTTAATCCTTACTTTCTATCACTGTAGCAACTAAAATTTGTAATTATTTCTGTCTCCACCATTAGACTTTACCTCCATGAAAATAAATGCAGTTGCCCCTCAGTATTCGTTGGGGACTGGGTCCAGGATTCCCGTGGATACCAATATCTGCAGATACTAAGGTCTGTTAAGATGACATAGTATTAGCATTTGGCCTACAAGCACCCTCCCATATACTTAAATCACTTTCAATTATTTTTAATATCCAAGCAATTTATAATGCTGATAGTTGTTAAGCTGTATTTGCCCAGGGAATAATGACAAGAAAAAGGTTTGTACATGTGCCGAATATGGAGGCGCACACCTGTAACCTCAACAACCCAGGAAGCTGAGGCAGGAGGACTGCAAGTTCAGATCAGCCTCAGCAACTTAGCAAGGCTCCAAGCAACTTAGTGAGACCCTTTCTTTCTCAAAATAAAAAATGGAAAAGGCTGGAGAATTGCTGAGTGGAAAAGTGCCCCTGGGTTAAATCTGCAGCACCAAAAAAAAAAAAAAAGTCTGTACACATTCAATACAGATGTGTGTGTGTTTCTGTTTTGTTTTGTTTTGTTTAATATTTCTGATCCATGGTTCATGGATCCTTAAAGTCCCATATGTGGAACCCAGGGAGGGCTGACAGCATTCCATCTTTTCATTATTGTAATCTCTTATATCTAGCATCATATGGGCACACAGCACTCAAGACTAAAATGGAATGACTCTTATGACAGATATTCATCTTTTCAAAAACAGAAAACATTAACCCAATGCACAGAAAATACTAGCTAATCAAAACATCCACAGAAACACTGGGGAACAGAAGCAAAGTAGGGACAAAAGCCTCAAGGTACACTGCTGCTCTATATTCTGAACTACCTCTTTGGTTGTCATTTGTCATCTGCATGGAGAATTTGCCTGCTACATCGATCAAATTTAAAACATACAGAACAAAGGAGGAAGACACACCCCAACCCACTCTTCTTCAGTTAAGCTCTAAAACAAGCTGAAATAAATTAAGCAGCATAACATACATCAGTAATTCCTTATTGTTTATTCTCCTCTTACAAAAAGACACTTGGAACAAATAAATATAAAATGGTATATATCATTTTTAGCAATGGCCAAATACACATTTTCTTGTTATCCCCCACAGGAATAAACTAATGAAATTTCCAGAAGCACACTCATCCCACCCCTCCCACCTTCTTTAAGGAAAAAAAGTCAATTCTTTTAATTCGCCATAATTTTTAACAATGGATTCTCAAAATAAGTAATCTAAGTCTACTGAGGGACCAAGACATCCAAATCAACAAGTTAAAAAAAAACACACGTGTACACACTCACACAATGTAAAATATGATGCTTCCCAGAAACTGCAACTAATGAATATTCTTAAAAGTTTTTCATTTCTTGTATGAGTAGAATCTTTTGTGTTCAAATCTGCATGGTGAATAAAACAAAGCTGAGTGCAATGTATGTATATGTACATACTTTCCCGTCCTATGAGAAAGCATTAAATACAGGTATATTTAGTATACATAGAACACAAAATTCTGATTTCCTATACCTTGGAGGTAATGCAGAAGGCAGACATACAGCAAAATTACATGTGACCAAATTTACCCTGACTGTTTGGCTCACAATAATGTACAAAATTTGAGCGATGATTAATATCCAAGTGTATTTTTTTCACTAAAATTTATCTTCAGGCCAATACCTGAAGAGTCGAGCTTCGCTAATACTTTCAATTAAATATTCTTATTTAACGGGCTTTCCATCAAGTGGAAATATGCACAACAGTTATTTCAAGAACAAAGGGGGTGAGTTTCCCCCTGCCCTCTAAAAAATCGTTTTTAAAAATCCATTTCAAGTAATCCCTTATTTGGTGCTTACATAATTTTCCACTTCAGAAGATAATCTAGAAAGGCAGAAAATAATACAAAATGTTTAAAGGGTCATCATCGAAATAAACCAATGGCTTTGAAACTTACTTCTGTATGCTTCTATACTAGCTAGGTCCCCAGCTGAAAAGCACCCCCAGATGGAGGAGAGACAGCTCTGAACCCTGGGTTCAAGTTTTCATGTACATACAGCTTCAGTTCTCCAACACACTAGGGGGTTTTCAGTTCCATGTCTAAAACTTTCTTCAAATCACAAAGGTAATTTAAAATTAGGGGGCAGATACATTTTAAAACTTTTGTGGGTGAAGGTCATTAAATTGTGGCAAGTTACAACTCTCCATAAGTGCAAATAAACATTAGAAAGGCCAAAGCCAAGAGCCAGTACATGAACATGCACAATCTGGGATTCAATGACCCAAAGTAACCTCTTCATGGCAGAAGACACTGTTTCATGATAGCTGCAGATCGTGCCCACTGCTCATGAGACATACACATATCACTTACTGAAGTCCCACTTGTGATAATTCACACATCCAAACTTAACTCCAGAACATGTAAATCTGAAGTGTGAATTTGGAGAGACAGTACAAACAGCAGTTGAGTGGACCTGCCTGCAACAAGCTTTTATTTTATTTTTTCCTTTAAGGCTACAGAAGATCTGCACATAAACAAGGCAATTAACTCTCATAATAAAAATACCCCCTTACAATAGCCAAAATGTTCAGTCAGATTCCATGGTGAGTGTATGCTGTAGCACATTCTATTCCACAGGTGTACATTCTTGTGAGTCTGCAGGGTTAGGATCCGTTCTTTCTGGAAATATCAGCTTTTCACAAACTGCCTCCTTTATTGGTAAATACTGCGATATCTCATTAGGTTCCGTGAACAGGGAAGGAGGGACATGCTAGGAGATACATACATCACATTAGTACATCCTCAGTTATTGCACTGCCATTTTTTGAAAATGTTTTGGTTTAAGTATTCTCAAACTATGCCAATTTCAGAATCAGGTGCAACACACGCATATAAGGAGCGTTACTATGTACTCCTAAAAAATAATCATTCAACTCTTACAAAGCTCCCACAAATGTCATAAGAATTTAATACATCTTAATTCAATCCCCTCTTCCTGTTACTTTGGCAACTTGAAAGCATTAGTTTTCAGTTAGAGCCCATTATGTTGTCTAGAACACAATCTGAGCAACTTTTCTAACCCAGTATTCAAAATACCCAGACAGAAATAAGTACTCATGGCAAAATAGAATACTGAGTTTGGAGAAAGGTATTACTTTTTAAGCAATTCATTACAAAATCCTAAGTACTGAGGAAGCTCTTCCCAAGTCCGCAAAGAGAAAAACTAAAGGAAAATTATGCCAAAGTATGTCACAGTAGAGAATTACCACATTTTAGGAAGGAAAAAGGGAGACTGTGGAAAGGAATTCTCAGTGGCAGGTGCAGAGGGGAAAACACCCCTAATTGGTGCCAGCTGCTCAGGTGAAGTCACACCCCTGGATCTAAGTTCCTCCAGAATAAAATGTGAAAATTAGACTGAATGATGGCTAATATCTAACAACTCCATATGTTCTTGTATTTGAGGCAAGCTCAAAAATGCTATGCTCCAGGGGAGGGAAGGGGGAAGTGCTAGGGAGTGATACCGCCACATTATATCGTTATTTTGTGTGCATATACAAATATGTAACAATAAATCCTATTGTTCTGTACAACTCTTAGGCACCAATAAAAAGTGCGGGGGGGAAATGCTCTGCTCCAGGAAGTAGGATCTATCCTACAGAGCTCTATGAATGAATGGATGATTTACAGATGGAAATTTAATGAATGGACATGGTTAGGGAGATACCATACTTAAAACATTAAAATTCAATTTCTAAAATCTAAAATTTAAATACTTACCATTAGATTAGCAATTTTGCTCTCTCTTGATGTGTATTCTCGTAACATGTAGGTCTTATCTGCCTATGTTTAAAATTGCAATAAATTTATTTGCATTGATCTACATATTTCCAATCCCTATAAATCACATCAATGCTAGAACACAAATGGAAACAAACATAATACTACCAGGTGAAAGAAACACAAGCAGAGGTTTCCTTTGAAAGAATATAGGTATGAGTATAAATAAGATATGCAAGAGATTTTAATTAAGTTAAAATAATATTATTAAGATTTTTTTCACTCTGAGGAAGAAAAATGCATGTCTGTCTCTGCTTTAAAAAAAAAAAAAAGAAAAAGAAAACCCTAAGTAAACGATTTAGGAAAACAGCACCGGTCCAAATTCCAGCTCTGCTGCCTCCTAACTGTGGACCTTGGGCGCTCCGCTTCACCCTTCCTTGCCTTGGTGACCAGGCCTATAAAACAGAGGTCATAACAGCACTGATTCCCCGAGCTGTTGAGACGCAGTCCTACAGCTCCATGACTCTGGGACTAACACCAGTGGTCTAGTCCCTAATGCCTCACTCCACATGATCACAGATCCAAAGTTAAAAGTCCATTCAGAAAGAAAAGACTGCGATGAAGCTACTGGAAGAATTCTCATGACAATTTATGCCCTCCCAACACTTTTTTTTTAACTGCATGTTAACAGTTACTTTAGATGGAACATAAAGTTTTCAACTTTAGAATAGCAATCAATGTAATTAAGCAATAGGGATTTCAGGAAGCCATCTGATTGGCATTTCTAACATCAGGACATTATATGAACGTATGTCCTATAAACAAAGGAAAGCGTCAAAGGGCAGTTTTCTTAAACACAGATTAAGTACATGCAAAAAGTTCTTCAACATCACCCCCAACCCAGGGTCTTTTAGAAAACATTTTCAGTAACCAAAACTTCTGGAAAAGAAGATGTGATGTTTTGATAACAATGGGCAGTCAAGAGTGAATCTGAGACAAACCTAAAGATCAGAAGGAAGCCATCTAACAAAGCATTATTTAATTTCCAATTCCCAGAGTGACAATGGAACATTAACAGGCCCAATATTAAGTGAGAACAGGTACCTCGTGATAAAGTCTTGTGTCGTTCATTCTGATGAGCACCCCATCAATCCTCAAGAAAAACCGCAACAGCAGAAAAAAGCTAGAAGGCATTACTCTCTGGGGGGAAAAACGTACATTAATATTTTAATGAAAATATTTTATTATTTTGCTAAAAGAAAAAAATTAAAGGCTTTGGAAGAAAGCTAAATTAGCATTAAGGATGCTCCCTAACTTACAATGGGGTTATGTCCCCATAAACCATTTCAGTTGGAAATACCTAGTCAAAAATGCATTGAGCACAGCCAGCCTGCCAACACGGCAGCTCAGAGCATGCAGCACGCAGCGGGGTCACCTGTTTACCCTGGTGACCACACCCCTCAGTGGTGGCTGGGCTCTGTGCCCAGCATCAGGAGTGCCCATATTGTTAGCCTGGAAAAAGATCAAAATTCAGAATTCAAAGTACAGGATTTACTGAATGCATCTCACTCTTCTCACTCTTACACCACCATGAAGCCCTGTCCCTGGGCCAAAAACAAACCACCAGTGGAAGCTCTGTAAGTCAGGGACTGTCTACATAAGAATCTCTGAACTGGAGGGCTCTTTGTCTTGGTTGCAACTGGTCTCAAAACCTTGTGCAAACTACTTAATGTCATGGTTTCAGTTTCTTATAGTAGAAAAATGTTTTTCTAGGTCAAAAGAAATTGAGATACAAAAGATTTATTTCCAAGTAATGTGAAAATTACAATGTTCATTTAAAAAAAATAGTAACACTGATAGTAAATATCAAACACCAGTAAAACCAAAATGAAAGAACAACCTGGATTCTTGCTGCTGCTCACTTATATTCACTTTACACACAATAAAAAGACCTTGAACAGTATGTTCTATCTCAATGAAATCAGTTAGGCACAATTTCATATTGCCAAAGACTGGTTTATCAGAATGATATAACATTTTCTTAATGGTTTTCATGGGTGGCACATCTACAAACTCCCATGTTTTCCAAATCTAACTCCCAAAGACAGAAGGCCATGATCAGTTGAGAGCACGAAGATGTGTTCTGGTGGCAGGGAGGGAGAGAGTAGAAGGGGTGGAAGGGTTTTCATTACTTAAAAACAATATGCTTGACCATTTACTAAATAAATATTTACTGTCTACTGAGTGTCAAATGTCTTACTATAGTAGGTCTTGGATTTATATGAATGAAAAGATAAAAATCCCAAGGCTCAAAAAGTTTACCAACCAGGGAAATGGTCAAACAGATAAAATGGCAGCTACTATGATAAAGGTAAGCACAAGACACAAGAAGCAGAGAAAGAAAAATCTAAATCTACTCAAGAAAGTCAGAGAAGGCAGCGCCTGAGCTTCCCATTGGGAGAATGGGATGGAAGGAGAATTCCAGAAAGGAAAAAGCGTGAATTATAAGCACAAGTCTAATGAAGAAATAACAGGACAACCTAGTAACCACAGTGGCCTAACGACCTAGAGTCACCAGCCACAGCTCCTTCCTGCCTTCAACTTTTTCACACCCTTTTCCTTCATCTTGCTAATGTTCACTTGCCCTTCAATTCCATAAAAAGTCAATGTCTCTGCCCAGAGAGAGGCCCTTCCTACCACGGCAGGTCTACCAATGCAGGTCTAGGTGCTCCTTGCTCCCCTCTTCTAGGTACAGCACTAGAAACCAGCAGGGGTGCCTGTATTCACTGGTGTTACTTCCTAATGCCCAGCTCTCACCTTTGCCTGGAGGCTCCTAGAGGGTGGGAATACCTGCTACCTTCATCACTACATCCATCACTTAGATAAGTACTCAGCACACAGCAGGTACTCACTAAATTTGCCAAATGAAAGAGAGGGTGAACGCTATGAGGAGAGAAGGCTCTGAGCCACACAGCATCTTCCTGTGGGCACCCACACGTGCTAAAATCATCCCCATGATAAAAAAAAAAAAAAAATCACTCGCTCACACACATAGCCCTGTAAAACTTATATACTCTATTTCCCATGCCTTTGTTTCTTCTACTCTAATTGTTTTTTTAATATTTGCTCTACATCTATACTCTATCTCCACCTCCACATTTTTCATGTTCTGCCTAGTCATGCAACTTAAATTGTTCTTGCCAAAGTGAACAATATCCAAATTGCTAAAACCAATATACAAACCTTTTAGTCTAATGAACACCATCCTAATCTATATTTGCAAGCCCTCTATCACATGATGCTGACCTTAATGCCCTCCTTGAAAAGGTCTACTTTCTCAGCTTCCCAAGCACCACATCCTGATATCCTGCCTACATCGTGTTGACCAGGCTGGTCTGCTTATGTAGAAGGGAACTTCACTGTCCACACCTCATTGCCCGTAACCCAGAAACTATGGCATTTATTTTGTTTAGAACAGATGTGTTACATTGCTAGAAAGAAACCAACCTAGAAAGAGCACTATTATAACAAAATCCTTCCAAGCATTCTCAAAAATGTACTCCTGTCACCTAACTTAACAAGTTATACTCAGAAGGTTTAAAGAACACTTTAAGCTGATGTTACTCCTCAATTTGAGACTTACTATTCACTCTGGTTCACATTCAGTACTTAGGCCCATACCTACATCCTCAGAATATATGTGCTCCCCCCACACTCACAGATATGCCCACCCACTTGGACACAAATGCACGTGTAAACTTATATTCAACACTGCTAACTCAGTGGGTGGGTAGACAAGTGGAAGGGGACATGACTGGATGAGTTGGTGGTGAATAAATCTAAATGATATAGAGCAAACTGATCACATTACCTGTATATATAAATAGAGAGAGACGAACATGGAACAAAGAAACTCACCTTTCTGTACAAATAATATGTACCAATAAAAACATATGAAAAAGGAAATTGGAGTTATAAGTGCGCAAGGGTATAAGGTGCTACAAATCAACTCTCTAATACTAGAATAATGGTATGTGTTAGAAGGTACAAAGAGAATTTTGTAGCTAATTAGTCTCACAGTCTTAGATAAACAAATCTTTTGGGGGCCTGGTTTATGAAATATGCAGGTTGAACTTAATGAGCCTCTAAAAATTCATTTGAATTGCAAAACCCTATGATTCCACAAGGGGAAAAAAATCTGACTTTAAGACAAATACATTGCTCCTTCTGTATTACTTTCATTGTTTACTATTGCTTAAATCCCAGCACCCACAACACTGTGCTCAAGAACAATGTCTGACGCTGAGGTCTCTGTTTCGGAGAGACCCATGATAACTGCTATAACTGTGAGGTTTGAAATGAAAGTACTTACTACAGGAATATGAAGAAGGCATACTGAACTCTGACTGAGGGAACTGTGAATACAGAAGCAGTGATACTGTAGCTGGGACTTAAAGGCTAAGACATTTAGTAAAAAGTTTCAGTTGAGGTTTTTTTGAAAGTATTAGAAACCCAATCATAACCCAGGAGTAAATAAATATGAATAACTGCTAGTGGTCTATTTATTACTTCTTTAAAGCAAGTTCCACCAATAACATTATTAATGGAAATCATATGTGCTCCATTTTTAGAATTTACAAATCACTTTTCTATTTCTATACAAAAAAATAAGATGGCAGTTTAATGATACACTGGTATCCTAACACATGGTCATCTATTTTGCTGTCTGTAAATGGGAAAATTAAGCTGTTTCCATTCAGGTTAAAAAATAGGCAAACGAAATACAAAGTAGCCACGCAAGAGAGAGAGAGAGAGAAAGAGAAAGAGAGTGCGCGCACGCACGCGTGCGTGTGTCTGTGCATGCATTTTTTTTAAATGCTTTGCTGAAGTAAAGTCTCAATAATATACTGAGATTTTTAAATAAACTATGTAATGGATATTCAATATAGTGTATTCTAGACCCAAGTGAATTGTACACAGCATCATGTTAGGTAGGACTCAGTGTGATGCCAAGTAAGTCTTATACTTCTGCCTAATGGCAAGAATGGAATAAAAATGTCAATTTAACAAAAATCATAATACTCACAATTTTCACACTCAGGCTCGAAACACCATGATCATGAAGTTCATCCTCAAACAGGAGAACTTCTTCAAAAAATTTGATCTGTTCTCTAGCTTTCAATTTCTCTGTATCTATATGATCTGTTGTAGGTACAACCTGGAAGAAAAAAAATTAAATACATTAAGGGCTGGGACGTAGCTCAGAGGTGGAGCACTTGCCGAGCATGCATCAGGCACTGGGTTCAACCCTCAGCACCACATACAAAACTAAATAAAAACTAACACCACATAAAAAACTAAAAAAAAAAAAAACTAAAATTCTTTAAAAAAAAAAAAAAAGAACAAAAATGTTAAAAGAAAATTCAACACATTAAAAAATTTTTTAAGGAACTACAGAGTCACAGGAAAGTAGTTTTTCCTCTCAGCCTTTCCTGCATGGCCACAGTGTACAGTTCTAGGTGTGGGTGTTATCAGTGCACATCAAAGAACAGAATGTGCCTTGACTTGGAAAAACTGAAGACACTACAGAAACCCAGTATTACAGCTTCATAGAAGTAGAAAGTCAAAAGTACCCATCCTTTATACAAGTCAGATGAAAATCAAGTGTTGTATTATGCATAAGAGAAAATTAACCAACTGAAAACTGGTAAACGTGATAAACTACAACTATCATATATGTTTTGTGCTATGAAAGCACACTTACAAGTTTTCATTGGGAATTTAAAAAGATTTTCCCATTAGAATGTTATATCTTTGATTCCCAGCCTAACCCCTCAAAACCTACAAATAAAAGAAAGAGCTCTGAATAATGAGATAAACAAGAAGAACTTTTGAAAAATCCTAAGGGTAACTCCTGATACCACACAGGACTTTGGACAATACTGGCAATCTTTTCAATGTATTATTTTGTATTATTAATTCACACACACACACACACACACACTCACTCACTCTCCCCTATCCTCAACAAAAACATAATCCCAGGGCATACTGTTATCAGGAGCTCACTAAACCCAGTGTTTCATAAGAGTAGCATCAAAATTATTTGCCATTTGTCATTCCCTTTCTTTTTATTTTATTTATTTATTTACTT
Organism: Glaucomys volans; assembly: GCA_020662805.1. Classification (NCBI taxonomy): domain Eukaryota; kingdom Metazoa; phylum Chordata; class Mammalia; order Rodentia; family Sciuridae; genus Glaucomys; species Glaucomys volans. The sequence goes on from JAJEJO010000659.1 coordinate 95,658, forward strand.
ACTTATTTATTCATTTATTTATTTTGGAGATACTGGGGACTGAACCCAGGGTACTCGACCAATGAACTACATCCTCAGACCTTTATTTATTTTGAGGCAAGGTCTCAGGGTTACCTAAGCTGGCCTGCAATGTGGCAGTTCTCCTGTCTCAGCCTCCCAAATTGATGGGATCACAGGCATGCACCATCTACTACACCCATTTTCAACATAAAATGTTCAGCTACTCTATTATTGACACACTCTATCATAAACACAAAAATTACTGTCAAACTATAGGTATTTAGTAAATGGCAGCTATTATTTTGCTTTCCTAAAGTCATAATTAGGTCATTTCCTTGACTTATGAGCAGAATCAGAAGAGAATAATTCGATATAACTGTACAGGAATTACAAGAAAACTATAAAGATTGTTCAAGAGACTGCAGAGATTTGGGGGAGGAGGAAATCTAAGGGAGTATTAAAAGATATAAGGAGAAAAAGTTTCATTAAGTAACACATATGATTCCCAAGAGATGAAAAAAATGTCCACAGTTCTTCCATGTTCACCTACAGATGACCCTTCACCCCTCTGCAGTTTTGCAACTGTTCCTCTTGGTTTAACTTGCTTTCAATTAAATTCTCATGACACAGTGGCAATCTTAAATAATTTTTAATTAATTTCAATTATTTAAAGCGATAGCTAAGAAATACATGTGTATGCTAATCTGTGCATAAAGTGTGTATATACACACATCTATAAATATGCCTATATGTAACCATCTGTACCTACGTTAAGTCAAACTTGAGTTTCCACTGATATCTCCAACACAGGGATCACGTCGGCTTCTCCCCCTCGCTGGGCTGTAAATTCCTACTCCACCAGTGATGAGCCTGACTTCCCTCAGTCAGCATCCACTTACTTAACAACGCACAGGCACACAGTACCAGCACTGCCAACCCACACTTGTATGAACAAGAACTATCAGCGAGCTTCAGAATCGAATGCAGTTCCTTTGCCTTTACTCTTACAAGCTTCATCCTTTCCATTGTTTTTGTTTTGTTTTGTTTTTGTGGTGTGCTGGGGACTGAACCCAAAGCCTTGTGTTTGCGAGGCAGGCACTCTACCAACTGAGCTATATCCTCAGCCCCCTTTCCAATGTTTATATCAGCATATTTCCCCCCTAAATTGACTTATAAAATATCAAGATATTAAAGATAATATAAAAGGTCAACAAGCATGTGAAAAGATGATCAATATCACTGACCATTAGGGAAATAAAATCAAAACCAGAGATGATCTCAAACACATTAGAATGTCTACTATCAAAAAAAAAAAAGGAAGAAAAGAAGAAAGAAAGAAAGTGTTGGCAAGGATGTGGAAAAAAGATTTGTGCACTGTTGGTGGCAAGGTAAAATGGATAGCCATTGAAAATCAGTACAGTGGTTCCTCAAAAACTTAAACAAACCATTACCACCTGACCCAGCAAGACAACTTCTGGCTAGACATCTAACAGTGCTTATGGCAGGGCCTCAAGGAGGCATCTGCACACTCATGTTCGCAGCAGCAACCCAGCACAGACCAACGGGTGAAAGGAGGAACAAAACGTGCCACACACATGCAGCAGAATACTTTTTAATCTTAGAAAAGAAGGCAACACTACTTCATGCTACAACACTGCCGAGCCTCGAGGGCACCACGCTAAGTGAAATGAACGTGTCACAAAAAGACGATGTAGGAATCCACTTATACGAGGTATTTAAAGGAAACAAACTCACAGAAACAGAAAGCAAGGTGGGGGCTGCCAGGGCCCAGGGTGGGAATTAGGGAATTGTTGTCCAATGGATGTAGCACTTTGGTTTCACAAGATGAGAAAGCTCTGGAGCTCTGTCACACAACAATGTTAATATGCTTAATACTTCTGAACTGCATACTTAGAAAAGATGATAAACTTTATGGCCAAGACATTAAATCACAGTGATGAACTAGACAACTGTTTCAATGTGCTATAAAATTTTTTTTTAAATACATGGACACTAAGCATGTTTTATTACAAAAGGGCAGTACAACTAGGAGCGCCATTAACGGAAAAGAAGATGGCCCCCTGTGATTAGGTGACTGCATGCCAGGTACAGTCCTGAACAGCTAACCTGTGTTAACAGCTAATCACATTCTCATTCTATAATCTCAGATGCCTAAGATGACCTGGCTAAAAAATGGCAGCACCAGAACTGTACCCAGCCAGGTGGGCAGAACTCTGGGAGGGGCTCTCTCTGTTCTTACACAGTGCTATACCTCATAGAATAATACGTGAAACCACCCAACAGTGAGAGAACACTAAACACACAGAGCCTCAGCAACTAAAAAAGCAAGGATTTTATAGCAAAAGAAAGGCTCCATTCTGATCCCTTTTTTTTAATACTCCTGCTGTCCATATGAAATATATATTGCCTGTACAGGGCCTTTGAGAAAGGACTGAAGAATTAAAGAATTTAATTCCAACCAAATCGTAGGCAAAACAGAACAAACCCTAGACTCCTATGGAAGTGACCTTCCCATGACAGAGTGCCTGCACGAGTTCCAGCACTGGTGTTACGTCACCAACGTGTGCTACTGCAGGACATCGTAAAGAGACGGGCTTGAACCCATCCTTCACCTACAAAAGGATAACAATGCCTACCCTACAAGGTTATTGTGAGGTTTAAACAACAAAACCTTAATAATTCTGTCTGGAAAACAGTTATTTTGTTTTTTGTGTGGTTTTATTTTGTAAAGGTAATAAAAGGGAACACATTCATCAACTCTAGATCATAAACCAAGAGTAAATATTTAAATAATACATCTTCTACTCTTGGTATTTCAATAATATTAACTTGGTTCCCCTGATATTTGAGACATGTTATCATAGTGACAACAGCTGCCATTTGCTGCCATCTGACTGTGGAACAGACACTGCACTCAACGCTTCACATATATGACCTTATTTACCACCTCACAGTTGGTACTGTCCTCAGTTCACCGAAGTGGAGACAAGGTTTCACATGATTAAGTTGCTTTTCTAGTGGGCTGCGGTATGGCTCAGTTGGTACAGGGCTTACTTAGCACGTGTGAGGTCCTGAACTCAATCCCCAGCAGGCGCACGTGTGCGTGCGCACACACACACACAAACACACAGAAATTGTTTTTCCAAAATGGTAAATGGTGCTGATTTGAACTTGAGTCTGCATTCTGCAAAGCTTGAGTTCATTACCACCATTGCAAGTGATTATATTGCTATTCATCAACAATACCTTAGAATAAATCACATTAAAAGCTGAAGTGTCAATAAGAGTACTGAAAGTACTGAACAGTTTTCACCTCCTATTACTTTCAGTCTTCATTTCTAACAGCCATGGCTCTTGCTCCTGACTTGCTCCTGATGCTAACACTCACGACTAATGCCTCTTCACAGCCTCCAGGAGGTTTTTCCTAAGTCAGTCCACAAAGTGAGTCTTCATCATTATTTCATGAGGTTAAAATAAGTTACCATTTCCTCACTCCTGGCAATGAAATATCAAATGACCTAAGCTTTCTGCAAACTTTAATCAGAAGAGAGGAGGGAGAATACTAATCTATGCAGTTCTGTCAGGGACTGGATTAAGCTTGTTCTCTCATTAGATATAAAGGTGCGATTTCTCACTGTCGTGCTATACCCACAACTTCTAGGATTAGTGCCTGGCCCATAGAGCTAAAGGAATAGCTGCTGAATGAATGAATGAAGCATGTCATCTCCAAAGTTACTCTTTTGGTCCTGGAAGCAACAAGAAATAGTTAAAGTTTGGAATGTTGCAGAGGCAGAAACTCATGACAAGAATTAAGCTCTTGCTATGAATTTCTATCTTCTTGAGAGTAAAAATCTCTGCAGAGACACAAAGTCCATATACAATCCTATCTTAACATTTCTGTCTAAGCACCATCATAGCATACAGTCTCCAATAACTTCTAATGAAAATAGTTTACAAGGAAATTTTTTTCGTTTTTTGTGGTGCTAGGGATTGAATCCAGGGCCTTGTGCATGCAAGGCAAGCACTCTACCAACTGAGCTATATTCCCAGCCCCACAAGGAAACATTTTTGTGCTTTAAAATGATCTGCTATTTAGAGATATGTGATTGAAGTCAAATTTGTTTCATTTCAATTATACTGTAAGATTTTAAAATACAGCTTAAGTCCCAATAAGATTTACAAGTTCCACCTTCCATTTACCAAGAAGTGAGTTTCTTCTTCAGCAGGGCTTACAGACATGCAACTTAACACCAATACAAAGCTTTAGAATGTGTTGAGAACTTTCCCATGAATTATTTTATATCAACACTTTACTGTGTGGTTAGATATTTCTTTATCCAATTTACTACTAAAACAGAGATAGATTGGATAGATTAAGAAGAGTGCACAGGGGCTGGGGATGTAGCTCAGTTGGTAGAGTGCTTGCCTTGCATGCACAAGGCCCTGGGTTCAATCCCCAGCACCGCAAAAAAGAAAAAAGAAGAGTGCACAAAGCTATACCAGCTTCATATATACAGCAGGGAGGACACAAAATGAAGTTGACCGACCAGTGTTCCATTTGTCTACATATCTGTTCATGTGTAAAATTCTAAGCTACTAGCAAGTTCTGTCTAAATCACCTTGGTCATGATAATGTTAACACTAAGGCAATTGCCATTCTACCAATCACACTTCAAGAATAAACACTGTTCCACTACTCAGGCACTGTCTCACTACTCCAGGCCAGGCGTGCTGGCAGGAGAATCACTAGGGCCCAAGAGTTCAAGGCCAGCCTGAGTAACATACTGAGACCTCACCTCGGACCAAAAAAAAAAAAAAAAGGATAAATAATGTTCTATAACAACCTTCTTTTATTTTCTACTAAAAAAAAAAAAAAAATCAATAAACAAAATCCTCTAACATTAGATTCTAAAGCCTGCCACAACAGAAAAGAAGAATAAACGTAGTGCCAAAAACAGAAACAAAACAAAACAAAAACACTCCCAAAACCATTAGTGTAAAGTTCTAAGGCTGAGACCGTTCAAGACAATTAATGACCTGTAAAAGTAAGACTTACCTTTAATTTGAGAGAGTCTCCCAGTAACGTTCCTTTATAATCTGTCGTGTAGGTCCAATCATAGGGCTTAATAACCTCCTTGGAGTGCTCACCCTCCGTCCTCGTGCACCAAAATGAAAAGGATCAGCTTTAGTGATGCAGAATATAGATGATCTGTATTCGTACATCACACCAAATTACACTCTATGAATATGAAAAATCCTACTAAATACAAACTTGTCATAATTCACTAGTATAAGATCTTTCTTATAGTATTCCTGCACATTTATTGTTATTTAACTTGTCATGTGCTAATGTCATCTTTCCAAGCGGTCTGAGGACATGATTTAAAAGCTTATTTCTTTGTATTCTCCAAGGTACCTAGTACATAATTGGCACAAAGTAAATAACTGCTAATTTGATTATCCAAAAAATACATTTTTTCCTTAGTCTTAACACTGCACAAATATTCAATGCAAATTACAAGTGAACATCTGTCTTTAAAAACAGGAATATTAAATAAAGTACAATATACTGCCTCTTGACTAAGGAACACTCGGTCTAAAAAAGTAAATCCTATATAGACTAACTCAATTATATTTCAATTTAATTCAACAAATATTCAAGCAGTGGGTAATTAACCTTCATTTTATGGCTGAGAAAAATGAATTCTAGTATAACCCAACTATCAACTTTAATAAGAACACTAGTCCTTCAGTCTAACAAAACACAAACATATATAAAAAGAATATCTTTGTTTTTAACCCATAAATGCCTGGATTCTCACCTGCTCTCCTGCCACTCTTCAGCACAGGCCACTTTAAGCATTCCTTGGTAGTTGTTTACACATCTTAATGCATCTGTAGCATTGAACTCAATCCCAAAGCCGGAGCCATGCTGGATTCTTAAAACGTTGTCTCCAAACATCATTTCAGGGAGAGATGGCATGTGCAATTCATCTGCTAACCTACAAAGAACCAAAAGTCAGGTGAGGGACCGTATGTCACTGGTGGCACTTGTATTTCCTTTTCATCCAACATCATTCTTCCCAGGTAACTGATTTAGTTAAACAACATGATTAATAAACATGGATTATTTGTAAAAATCTATCAAATGCTTTCATCATCAAATCTTTATGGCAGTAGGTGGTAGGTTAAATAAGACAGATGAACAAATACAAGAATATGTAGCATATAGCATGATGTCAGCTAGTCATAAGTGATACAAAAAAAAGCAAGGTAATTGGGTAGGAGACACTATTTCAGTAGCAGGATCAAAGATTTTTCTGAGTAGTGAGACCTGAGCCTCAAAGCAAGAGTTTAAGTGGCTAACTCAAGATTAGAGAAGGAATAAATATAACACCAGGACTCTTTCCTACATACCAGACTGCTCTCCATGTGCTAGGGCCTCATCTGGGCAGTCTCATTAGAAAAGAAAAAAAAGTCACATTCTAAAGAGCTGATCACAAATCAGTAATCCACAGATGTTTTCTGCTGGTCTGAACACTGTTGGGGTTTTGTTTCTGTTTGTTTTAATATTTGGAATAGCTGCCAACAAAAATGAAGCAAATTTAAATCTGGATTTCTGGTTAAAAAAAAAAAACAACCTGGGCCTAACACTGGATCTATATCACCACATCACACCAACAGGATAGAGAAGTGGTCCCCCTTCAAGTGGGGCACGGCTTTTCCAGGTCACCAATCCCTGTGGCCTCTTAGAAAGCTGAGTTTTAATTCTTGTTGCAAAGGGGATATTTTATTTTGTTTCCTTTTGATGGTGCTGGGAATTAAACCCAGGACCTAAGCTGTATTCTCAGTCCCTGCAGCCTTTAAGTGGCAGTTAGTTACTTCAGAAAAGGTAGCTATGTGCATAGGTCACCATAATTTATGATTCCATCACCTTGGTTACAACCTGGACTTTCAATGCAGGGATGATAAAGTCCAACACTTTCACCAAAGGCAATTACCAATGGGTTGGCCAGAACTCCTGACTCTGTGCCTGAGAACTCTACCCAGTGTTTATTCTAAATAGAATAATGAATGATTAACTCACTCAGATTCTCTTTTGAGAAATCTGAGGGACAGTCAAATGAAGCCCATGTTAAGCGAGATGGCAGAAGTCAGGAGGCAGAGAGAAGGGGAGGGTAGCCGTTAAGCAACAGGAAGGGAAGTAGAGAGAGTGAAGCAAAGACAGAAATAGCAGTAACAAGACAAGTAGAGTTTCTGCAGTTGCTGGGGCACAAAAACTGCCCCAGTTTCAGACGTTATTCCTGTGCTTAGCCATTTCTTCATGCAATATTAAATTCTCACTACTCCAGCAACCTAGGTCTCCATTTCTTGTAATTCAAAAGCTTAAAATACACAGAGGTTCCATGCAAGTATACTTTCTCATTATCTTATATATCAAATTTATTGATTTTGGAAACTTTTCAAAATGGTTTATAGGCTTTTCTGTTTTTTTAAGGAATATAAAACTATTGACCACTGCTCAACACTATTTACAATAAAATAAACCAAATATAGTTGGATAACATTCTGGCTCCTACCAAGTTACTGGTTTTCCTGGCCTGTGCTAAACCAGTACCACAAACACTGGGGGGGGATTTTTTTTTGCACATACTTGAAAGGAACAAGCTGGGATAAATAAAATACATGCAGCGCAACAGCTTAAAGTATATTCACTCCTTTCTGCTGGCAGGTCCTAAAATGACCAACACCCTGAGCCAGCTGATCACTTCATGAGCCAAAGCTTAGACAGTCCATGAATAATGACCTTTTTGTCCACGGAGCACAGGGATTTCAACTTTCTGTAAAGGAATGGCTTATAACAGGAATCTTAAAATGTTTTTTTAATTAAGTGTCGCTTGCTAATTAAAACACATCAGAATTTGTCCATTTTCCTCATCTGGGAAGGGAGGTTGTTGGCAATGATAAAATTTTTCCTTTCAAGAATTTTTTTGGGAAAAAATGTTGCATTTACAAACTATAGATATAGATATGGATTGTTATGACTGCTTTTAAATTATCCAATTTAAATTGCTGACTTTTCTGTTGTCCTTAAACAGAAAACATACAATGTTATTTTATCATTTCTTGATTATCAGAGATCATCACATACATCAACCACATAGGACAATGTCCTCAAGTTCAAATGAGTGTGTGCACCTCCAGAAGGCAGGTGTCAGCCCCTGAAGCACCCTCGCCCCTTTCCATTTGGTTTCTAATCCATTATAGCTGGAAAATCAAACAAAAACACTTCTTAAAACTGCATAATGAATAAAAAGAGAACATGAAAAATAACCACTGATTAGGGAAAAGAGACCACAGGGAACTCTTCCCTTCCATGGTGCCAAGTGCCAGCGGGGATGCTGAACAAAGCACAGGATCTCGGCGCACGTGCTCTATGACAGCTGCTCCAGCACACTAGAAACCTTTCTTTGCCTTTTCTCCTTTATAAAATTTCTGGATTTTTGAGGACCCAATTAGCTATAATAACTCAGTAAGGCAAAAAACACCATATTAAAAAATATATTCTTACATAAAATCAACAAAGGATCCACACATATCCCAAGCCCACAAATACCCTCTTTTTTCCTCACTTTAAACCTATTTCTAATTAAACACACCAAACAGGTATTTGTATACATACACAGAAAAAAAATTAAAAAAAAAAAAAACACTGCATGATCAAGTTTTAAAATTTAAATTCCAGATGGAAAAAACACTGGTCCTTATTGGAAACATCTATCTCATTGAATCAACAAAGGCCCATAACTTTAAAAACTAAACATTTCAGTTATTCCACTATGGCTGCATAGGAGACACCTCCACACTTCCATAAGCACACTGTTTCTGAACTATTCATTCTTACATGACAACTATATTAACAACAGCAAAAAAAAAAGACAGCAATTAAAGATTCTGTCACTTGTAGAAAAAAAAAACTTCTTGTATGTTTCAAAAAGTGGTGATGAAAAGCAGCAAAAGTACCTGACACTGTAAGGTACACCAGCGCTTGCTCAAATGACTCTCCAGACTGGCCCACTGCCACCCCAGGACAGCCATCAAGCAAAGCATCGCAAGAATCTTACCCAATGGAGACTCTGTGACTTAAAATATTAGCTTTGGGACATCTGTACAAAATAAATAATCCCAAACACACAAAACAGGGGACTTACACACTAATACTCTTAACAACTTTATTTATAATAGTAAAAAATAATGAAAAAAAAAAAGTCCCAACCATAAAGAAATGAACAATTATGTAAACTGGAGTATATCCGCATGATGAAATGGAACCATTTTTAAAACATAAGAATAATGTAGAAAACTGTTTATGATGTAATAGTAAGGAAAAACCTGGACACCTCCTATATATTTATCACATCTGTGTACATATATGTGAACATACCAGTGAGATAATGTTTTTTGGGGTTTTTTTTTTTTTTTTTTTTTTTTTGGTACTGGGGATTGAACCCAGGGACACTCCACCACTGAGCCACATCCCCAGCCCTATTTTGTATTTTATTTAGAGACAGGGTCTCACTGAGTTGCTTAGGGCCTCGCTCAGTTGCTGAGGCTGGCTTTGAACTCGCGATCCTCCTGCCTCAGCCTCCCAAGTGCTGGGATTACAGGCATGCACCACCGCGCCCGGCAAGATAATGTTTTTTGAGTTGCACATTGTTAGGATGATAACTAATAACGGTAAGTTTTCATCACAGATTTTAAGTAAAATTTATTCTTTCTTATTAGGAGATTCCATGAAATATGTTTTAACTATTTTACTGAATTCATACTGTATTCATACCAATTATAAAATAATAAATAAAGTGTGATTCTCTGGGTTTCACCCAATTTATCTGGAAAACTGTGGTAGTCCAGCAAAATATTCCAGATATATACATAAAAGAATCACTGTTACTAACCTATATTCCCTCAAATGTTCGAAATTCAAAGTATCTTAAATACAGGCCCGAATGCCCCATATCTAATGTCAAACTTCACTTTTAAGAAATAGGAAAAACCAGCTAAAGGACAGGAAGATAGGATGCTCCTAAGGTTTTAAGATCCCTTTAATATTTATTAAAGGAAACCTCTTTGATCCAATAGTTTACATGATCAATTTCTCAGTACCCTAGGTTTTTACACCTAGGGAGATGCATCATGAAGAAACTCAGGACTGATGAGGGTAGGACTTCCTTTTCATATGGAAAAAAGACTAGTATACTCAGAAATAATAGATAAGGAGATTATTGATCTGGAATTTGATTCCCTTAAAATGCTCCAAATACACAGCATCTCTTAGAGTCTTAAAGTAAATTGTATGGGTATCCCAATTTAAAGCTAGCAGTTTTACGATATAATTATACATGGTGCAATATGTAACAGAAAGTTAGGTGAAGAGGAAAACATTCAGAGTAAAACAATCTGTGGTGTGAGGAAAGAAACTTTTCGTTATTTTCCTAATTTTTTCAGTGAGTCTCCAAAAATGTTATGATTTATCTCTATTTTTTATTTAAATAAGAAAACAAAATATGGTTTTAAACTCTCATCTCTTCCCTGGTCACTCCTCCCCCTGAATCTTAAAGTGCCAGTGTTCCCTAGGGTTCTTCCATCTGCCTTTTCCTCTGGATGACTTCTCCATGATCTTAATTTACTCCCAAGGCTCCAAGCACCAACTATAAGCTGGTGACTCTCCAACCTGAACCCATAGACGTCATTTTCCTTGAGCTACAACAGAAATACATCAGATTCCTACTGACCACGTCCACTTCGCGATCCTTGCACACCTCACATTTCAAACACCTCGCCCTCTACCCACGCCTGGCCCCGACCTGCTGCCCCCAGGGCTGCTCACCTGTTCAGCGGCCACGCCGACCGCCCAGAGCCGCGCCCGCACCCCCTCCGCCTGCAAGCCCGCCTTTCTCCTCCGCACTTCAGCAGGCCGGCAAACCAGGCACCTGACCTCCTACAGCCGCTCCTGTCCCGACTCCCCCGAGCCCCGCAGCCTCCAGCCAGGCCTCCCCGTCACCCGCAAGGGTCTTCCAGAGACGTCGGTCACGCAGCTCGCGGGACACAAACTGCGGCTGGTGGCTGCCAGGCGGAGTTCGGAGCGGCTCGGCCAGGCAGAGCCGCGCTCCGCAGGAGCCGGGCCTCCTCTCACTTCTCACTGCCTCCATCCCCCCGAAAGGCTCTTCAAACGCAGCGCAGCCTGCCCTCCCGGGGCACCCCAGAACTTGGCCAAGACTCCGGTCGGCACCCCGAAAGCCTCAGGCTCCTTGTCCAGGCCGGCTGGCTTCGCACCCGCGCCGTGGCAAGGCCAGGTCGGCCTCCCAACCTCCGGCGCTCCGTCCCCGAAGACCTCCAACCCGGGTGCACCTCAACCCCGCACAGCCGCCCACGCTGCACGCGGGTGCCGGTCCTGACCTGCTCGACGTCAGCCCTCCCCGCTGGCCCGCTCGAACCCCGGCCGCAGGTCGCACCGCTCGCACGGGCGGCGCCGGCGGGGCGGGGAGACAGCACCCGGGCCGCGGTCGGACGCCGGCGGAGTGACAGCTCCTGCGGCCGCGCCTGGGAGCGCGACTCAGGCGGCATGCGGACGCCCGACCCTCCCGGGCCCCGGCCCCGCGGCCCGCCGCGCCCGCGCCCGGGCCGCACCTCTCCACGTCCGCCGACTTCATGATGTGGGTCTTGGAGGCCGTCAGCTTCCAGGGCCCGAAGGAGAAGTCCTGGTGGCTGCTCTGGAAGCCGTGGATCATCATGGCGAGGCGAGTCGGCAGGCCGCACCGGACGCGCGAGGAGGCGGCTGCGGTGGCGATCACCCGCGGCAGCGCTGCCTGCGGCCCTTCGCGCTCGGCTCCCGAGCCGTTACCATGCCCGCCGCCCCGCCCCTCGCCGCGACCCGGACGCAGCCGCCTTCCCGCCTTCCGCCCCGCCCCTTCGCCTTCTGCTTCCGGGCCAGTGGCAAACACCGCGTGAGCCACGACCTACGCTACGGCGCACCGGAAGAAGGCGGAGGCGCGAACGCGGGGCGTGACTTCGGCGCAGGGGGCGGGGCCGGGCCGGGGCGCACCGCCCTCCCGAGCGGTTCGGGTGACGTCCTCCAGAGGTCCTGTCGGAATGCGACTTAGGCCTTGGGAGGGCGACGCAAGCGCGTGTTAGACCTCTCCAAGCAGCGTGCTACCTCCTGTAGGCGTGAGGAGTGGTGGGGAAGAAGTGCGCAACCTTGAGAACAGAACCAAACCCTTAGAGTTTGGGAGGGCCAGGGTCAAGTGACCATGTGGCTACTGTTGACAAAATGTCACCCTTGAAGGGGAGGGAAGAGGGAAGTACTGGGGACTGAAATGGAGCAAATTGCATTCCATGCGTGTATGAGTGTGTCAGGATGAACCCCACGTTGCGTATGACTATAATACAGTGATAAAAAGTTTTTAAATTTTCACCCTTTACCATTTCAAGACTTTCATGATGTAGGTGCACGTGGGCCCAGACACCGCATGTTAGATACACTTTCGCAACGCAACTGAGTGCGTCTTTGGGAAAAGCACAACTAATTATTTTAGACTTAAGTTGGCTCAAAATGAAATCGTTTGATTTTGGGGGTATCTCCCAAATATGGCTTTCTGGCCCCGATTACAACCCCCTTTTGAGGATACCCATCTGCACTCAGCACTTCCTGCAACCTGGCAACCTTTTTAAAATACAGATTCTTCAGACTCTGTTTCTTCTACCTGTGGAAAAATCTGCTCTGCACTGATAAATCTTCAAAATGTTTTCCCTAAACCCCAGAGCCGGATTTAATCCTTCCTCCTGTGACCAACTTGTTGATATGTCAACTTCAATTATTCCATCTATCACTGTCTATCCAAATAAATGTCCAAAATTGAGCATGTGCTATTTGCCTAAGGTTTATTTTATTACAAAATACCACTCACATCCTTTCTTTTGACAGATTGACAGTGGAATTCCAAGACATGATTTTAGTGATACAAGGCAGGACCCCTTAAAATTGAATGTGTAAGTGCAAAGGGACGGGAAGCAGTCCTCGACAGATTCAGAGAAGTCTTTATTCATTCCAAGACTCGGCCTCATGGGGACACATTATCCGGATGAAAAAAAATGGCCCTCAGTTCCAGAGGGGATTTTGGTTTTATAGGGTACAATGAGGATGATGTAATCATTGGAAACCGTGCACCTGCAGTTTTGACCTTTACGGGCTGGTTGTACAAGATTTGACTACTCAAATCTTGCCCATTGTCATTTAGGACTAATTTGCCATCGGGGAAGGTCAAGGTTTAGGGTCCAGCATTCGATATTCCCCCTTTCCCCCCAGGGCCCATTGTTATCAGGAAAGAATGCACTGGGAGAGGTTTAATGTTTGGCCAATTTCCCTCCCTCTTCCCGAGCCACATGGTCCCTGCATTTTTCTTGGGGGGCTGTCTGGTAAGGATACTATTTTCCATAGCCCTTCAGTATGTTTTCCATCTGTCCAGCATTATCTTAGATAATAAATATATTAATAAACTGATATTTTCCACCCTCAACTGCTTCTACATAGAGTAACAGGCCATTGATTTGCCTAATCAATTAATTATATCTTCGTCTAAGGCCTTTTATCATATAATTCCATCCAAGTTGGCCTCATAGAGAAGTGCCAAACTGCCATATCAGGAACGAAGGTATGATAAAAGACTTTCTCTAACAGGGGTATTCAAATTTCAAATCTAGCAATTAAAACTGTTAGCCCTATGACCGCCAATTCAACAATTTGTTAGAGGACTTTAAGACTAAAATTGTTAAAGTCATGGAAAAAAGCATATTCCTCTTTCCACGTGGCTTCTTATTTTACCACTCCATGCCTCCCTTTGTCTCTTCATTCTTCCAGTCATCTGTGCATCTGTCCATCCACCCACCCACCCATCTACTTACTCATTCAATGAAGGTTTACATTTTTCAGAAGAACAGTAGGTAGCAGCATTACAGTGAATGACAAGGATACAATATGATGCACCCAGCCTCAGGCGCCTTGGTTCAAGTCTTCTGTGATGAGTGCCGAGGATGCAGAGAAACTGGACACAGTGCCTGTAATCTCAAGGAGCTTACACTCAAGTGTAAGACACAGTGAACAAGTGCAAACAGTGCCACATAACATCTGGGCAATAAAGAGACGACTGCACATGGATATGTTAGAGGGGAAAGGTAGGGTTAGGAATGGTTCACAAAGGAGAGGATCCCACGTTAGAAGACACAGTCCACATAAAGGATGAGGAGCAGCTGGATGGGTGGAACAGCACTGGGTGAGTAGGAGCAGCAAGGTGGGGACTGCTGAGACAGGTGGTGGGGTGTGAGTCTAGAAACGAAGGCTGGAACCCAGTTACAAAGAAACAGGTGCTGAGCTAAAGAACTTGGATTTTTTTTCCACTGGGTGATTAGGGGCCATTGTCTAGATGAGAGATCACGATGGCCTAAATTTAACATCTTCAGAATGAGATGCATGCACCCCAAGGTATGTAGAAACTGGGCCAGGGTGGCGGGTGGAAATGTTAGTGCTTCTGTTTATCTCATCTTTTTAGGTCAGTTGCTCTGTATGCTTCATAATGTACACAGTATATCATATATTTGCATTTTTTTTCTTGGTGGTGCTGGGGATCAAACCCAGGGCTTCCCGCATGCTGGGTAAACATTCTCCCACTGAGCCACATCGCCAGCCCCCACATGCACTTTACTATAAACAGTCCTGGGATTCATGCTTAATTTTTAATAGACATTAGTAACATATGATCAAAACTGTGGATCATCATTGTTACTGAAGAAAGAGAGGACAGACAAGAGAAGACCAGATGAGCGAGCATGGGGAGAGGTGTGCACTCTGGTCTGGTGATGGCAGGGCCATAATCAGGACCATGTCATGAGATTACAAAGGATGGAAACTACCAAAAGAAGAGACAGCGGCATGTAAGGAGGGAGAAGAAACATGGATTTTCTGAAGAAGAGCCTTGTGAAAAAAAAAATCTCGGATTTGCTTGAGCCGCTTTCTTCCCCCCAAATGTGAAGTTTTGTGCATAGAGCACCTAAACAAGGATATTAACGTCCACACTCCCGACCACACAGGGGAATGCCTGGCCACGGCCCCCAAAATCAACATTCAAGTTCCTGTACTGCATCCGGTGTGGTTGGATTTAACTGTCCCTTCCACCCCAGAATGACTTGTTTCTGCATAATAGTATAGCATTCAAACAGGCTACTTTGGAAAATGTGAATAATTTGATCAAATTGCCCCTCCACAAATCTTCCCAGCCTCCCCTTTACCAAAAGGGTCAGAGTTCGGGCTGGGGATATAGCTCAGTTGGTAGAGTGCCTGCCTTACAAGCACAAGGCCCTGGGTTCAATCCCCAGTACGGCCAAAACAATAAATAAATTAATAAAAAGAGCTTAGTATGCGGCCCATCTGTCCCTGTCCTAGGGACCCATCACAAATCACCCCTATCCAAGATCTCTGTGGATCAGTCCATTCTGTCCTTGCTGAGATATTATTATACTCACATTGACTTTGGCGATCCATGCTTCTGGTTGGCTTTTCTCATCATGGGCATCCCAATATCCCCACAGGAACCAAGCTGTGATTCTAATGGAGCATCATCCACCTGTACTCCTGGCCTACCAGGCCAGCCAATGAAGCCTTTCCCAAGGATGTTATTGCCCCTTTCACTAACACATTACATTGTCAAGGTCATATCCTTGAGACTTCCCAAGGAACATAATTAGAAGGTCAGTGAGCAGATGACACACTACGGTCTTATCAATCTGTATCTTTGCATTGCTTCTGCATTAAGCCAAGGCACATCTGTGTCTGTTTCTTTCAGCATAGGTCCTGGTTGAGTTCAAGTTTCAGTCAGGCTACTGAGCAGACCAGTCCCAAATGTTCACACCAGTGCATTGAATCCAGAATATCTCAGTACAACATATTGACACATTTGGCTCACTCTAAAAATTATATTCCTCACTTTTTTGTTATTTTTATTTTCTTCCCACATATGTTTCTCAGGATTTTGTCAATATAAATTAGCAAAATATTGAGATTCATTTGCTGTTTACAAGTTCTCCACCCGGATTTGACTTTGCAACCTGTCCTCTGAGAGTGGAGTACAGTTAAGGACCCAAAGAGAAGTGCTAGGTTTGGGGCACAAGGAGAACAGGCATCCTCTTGCAAATCAGCAACCTCAGCTGAAACTATCCAGAATCTTCAAGCGAGTCAGAACCAACCTCATCAGAAAGAGGAGGAGGGGTTGGGGATGGTAGGATCAGGCAACTCGGTCCTCCCAGATTTTACTACAACTCTGTTTCCTACTCTTGTACTAAAAATGTCTTAAATTCACAGAAGAGTTTGCAATCCTGAAAAATCTAACCTATGTTGAAATTCAGCAAGTCACATTCTGCTCGGTCAGCCTTACAGCTATTTGAGGCCAGAGATACTGTATAGGTGGTCAGAGAAACTCCCTGGTTTTCTGGATCACAATGCTCTGGGCTTCCGTTTGCTTAGGGGCCCCATGAAAATGTTCACTTGCACACCTAACAAAGTCTATTGTCTATTACTACTTTCTTCTCAAATGGCATAAGGACTTTAGAGTGCTTTATCTCTGATCACCATCTTACTGTTATTTTTCTTCCATGTCTTAAAAACCCTCTCTCTGTTTCCACTGTCTGAACTGAAAAATTTTTTTAATTCCTCAAAAGGAATTGTGCTTATCTCAAAGCAAAACAATGGAGACAACAGCTAGAATCCCTGTTCTGCTCTGCAGTGGGCCACAGAGAAGGAAATGCCCACAGTAGTGGACAGAGGCAGCAGTTATGTGAGGTTGCCAGTGGAAACTGGGAACACGGGCAGCTCACAGGAAGGTCTAGAAGGGTCTCTAGGAACTAAGTGTCTGAAGTGGGCCTCAGCACCCCTCAGGTAGGAACGATGAAATACTAAGCACAAAACATATCCCCTAAGGGATGTCTTAATGGAGTTACTTTGGGTTGAGAATAAGAGAAAGCCTCTTCAAACTAGCTTTAGCAAAGGCATATATTCTGAGAAAGAGAGAGAGAGAGAGAGAGAGAGAGAGAGAGACTGCATTTAAGGATTTGGAGTTACCTCATGGCGGGTGAGGAGAAAGTGAACCGTCAGTCTTGAGGAAGGAAGGACGCAGGGCTGGAAGGCCAGGGTGCAGGCTGGCTTAGCTCCTGGCGCACATCCAAACTCCCAGCAGAGACAATCACGCTGGCTCAGTGTGAGTCTGTGAGACATCAGCCTTGCTGGGAGAAGTCCATGGACTCTGGGGACAGTGGTTCTCTAAGGTGGGCACATGCTCCTGCCCCCAGCGGCCGTAACAGCAGGCTGTGTGCTGCTGGAGCAGGAGGAGCGGGTTTATCATGGTACTGAGGGTACGGGGAGCCGGGGGCCTGGCGCAGGGCAGCCAGCCTGGTGAGCAGGATGTGGAAGGCGGACGGAGACACTGAAAGAGCAGGGGGACATTCGACCTCCACCTACTTTTCAGTGTTCTCTGGCCAAAAGCTGACTTAGTGCCTACGCAGCACCCTGGCAAGGGTTGAGGACTCTCAGAGGATGGATAAGGTGACCTGCAGTCCAAAGTGAAAACCAGGACCTGTCGGCTCACGAACACGCACAGCCGGGCACCACCTGCCTGTGAACCAGGCCTCTGGTTCTCTATCTGCGGTCACAGCCCAGTGCACACCCACGCGGAGAAGGAGACCTAGAAGGTTAACATGCTGCCCTGGCTTCTAGGTCCTTTCTTGGAATGGTCACCTGCCTGGAGAGCTGCTGCAGCAGGCACGGGCCACCTGTGGCCACCCTCACAGTGGCTCCCTCCTCGTGCTGCGGGCAGTTCTGAGCCCTTGGGGGCTCATGGCGGACACCATCTCTGGTCTGGACTCCACAGCATCACTGTGAGGTGCTGATTTTCTCATCTCTGATGCTGTCGGGGTCATTAAAGTTGTGATTGCATGAACGTTATGATGCTTCGTTGTCTATATGTAACTCGTGCCCTCATTGAGGACAGATTTCAGTGCAGGGCCAGGAGTGGTACAGGGAGCTGGTGGCCAGGGGAGGCAGCCCTGTGCCGGAATCACCTGTAAGGAAGCAGCTGCTCCGCTCCATCCTGACCAAGTGATATCAGCTAAGGAAGCTTCCGTGCCGACTTCTTAGAGCACTGCTATGGTTTTAGTAAAAACTGGGCATTCGCTTAGGGACTCGAGAACCATCTGGGGCAGGGGTGGGGGACTTGGGAAAATTCAAACACATAAAAATCTTTGATTCAAGTGTCACTTTAAGGTTTTGAGAACATCACTGCATAATTCCTTGTGAGAAATATGATCCTATTAAGAATGTCTTTCAGAGCAACAGCCTCCAGTAAAGGAGAGACTTTTATGTGAACTTTAATCCTGGTCATCAAAATACCAAGCTCTAAAACTCCAGGAGATGAGCAAAATATGACTAAGGAAGCTTTTATACACCAACCTCTGAAGGCAGAGGTGGAGCAATGAACCCAGGATTCAGAAACAGCTGCCAGAGAAACAGATGAAAACCAAAGCAAAGCAAACAGCATTGGGATTTGTGCTCTGCTTATCCAAAGAGATTGTTGGTGGGGAAAATGGAAGAGAAACTGGGGCAATTGACACGCAGGGGACTTGAACGCGAATGTGGCCTTTCTGAAGTCATAAGCTGAAGTTCACCATTTGGAGCTGGGAGTGAGCTGGTGGGGGACCAGCTGAGATCTAAGTGGCCCCTCAGTGGGGGCAGGCCCCTCTCACGGTGAGCAGAAGAGGTGGCCTCGCATGTGGGTGGGCTGCAGGCCTGGCCGCACACCGCATCGCTGACCCTGAGTTCCACGCCCCAGGTTAAACCAGAAGAAAAGATCCCAGGGGTCATTCCTGTCACGGGTGAGGTCCACCAGACCAGGGGAGTGGAGAGGAGGGAAGGACTGGCCTTGGCAAGTGGGCTCTTGAACACTGATCTTGAAATGGAAAAAGTCTAAACAGGCTCTGGCAGAGGAACAGCAGGGGGTAATGCCCGAGGCTGCCCAGCTCAAAGCTTGCTCCCCGCTGCTGGCTGTGCCGGCACCTCGTCCCAGCCTCGCTCCCCATTATCACCCACAATCACAGCATACCTGTGGTGCTGTTGGGGTGAACGAATGAGATGATCTATGTGAGTTCCTAGCACGGGGCCTCCTGAAGGCACTCAATTAACAATTAATGTCCCTTCATTTTCCTGGAGCAGCAGAGGCCCAGAGCGTGCTGGTACATGGGGGTGATAACGCTTCTCTCAGTGTGGTCCTGAGGCCACACACGTGGCAGCCCGACCCGGGTGCTTGATAAAAATCAGGTTCCTGTTGTTCCATCCAGAACTGCTGACTCTGAATCACTAAGAACAGGGTCTGATGAGAAGGCGACTCTTCATTTTTAACAGGCTCTCCAGACAAACCCTGTGACACCACTTGGAGAACCTCCGAATCAGGGCACCGCAAGGCTGCTTAACAGCCAGTGCCTTCACCAGAAGGAGGCCTACCCAGGGCGTGGGTGAAACCCGATGGCCCTGCACGTTGCTTCTCACCTGCTGGATGGGGTACGTGCGTGCGTGTGCGTGTGCATGTGTGCATGTGTGTGCACATGTGTCCACGCATGTGTGTTGGTTGTGCAATAGATGAGCAGTTAATGAATCTAATGAAATGATACCATTAGAATAGATAACTTAATGTCCTTTCAACATAGAGACTTGGAAAACTCCATTATTTAAAGTCTCAATAATGAAACCATATTTCTGATGACGATCTTTAAAGTTTATTTTCTAAATAAAATACTTGGGAAGGGACTTTCCATCTGGTTTCACCTTCCCTGAACAAATTCTGATGGGAGGGATGGGGCCCAAGAACGTCCTGGGGGCCAGGGAGAGCCAGCCTAGGGCTTATCACCCCTCGCTCTGGCTGGGCAGCTGGGGCAGGGTCCTCGGGACCAGGCAAAGTGCCCCAGAGCGTAAAACCCCACTCTGCCCAGGTCTCTGAGTCGTGACAGGAAGGATGATGGGGAAGTCATCACATTCGCATCGGCCTCCTGTTGTGAGACAGGGTCTTGGCACACAGTGGTGCAGGCCGGCTTCCTTCTCCCGCTTCTGCCTCCCGGAGGTTGGGACTCCCCGCTCCCAGGTTGCACCTGGCTTGCTCTGATGTCTTGACAGTGCGATTCCACCTTCCAAATGCACCACACTGAGCCACACCTCAGCTCTGCTGCGCTGCTTACACCCAGCTGCAACCCGGAAGTCACAAACTCTCTCCTTCCTGAAGTCCACTTATTCCCCACCTGGTCCTCTTTCTCTCAATTCCAGGTAAGTTCAATTCCCCACTGATTTCTCCATTAAATTGAAGCTATTGTTGAAACTCCTCAAAGTCTCCCCAATCTTCTCTTTCAGGCCAAGGACATTTTTCTTATTCATATTTATGTCCCCAGACTTGTCTGGGGCCAGAATGACACGATAGTCACTCAACAAAGATTCAAGGGGGTGGACAGATGGTCCAGGGCTTGGTCAGCAGTGGAGAGGGTGAGGTTGGAGACTCAGTGGAGGGTGAGGTTGGCCCCACAGGGTCAAGGGGGGGTGGGAGGAAGCACAGGGAGCCAGGCAGACCCCCCTCAGGAGACGTCAGGTGGAGATGCTCCAGATGAAAAGAGGTGGACGGAGAAGGAGCAACTTGGGCCCAAGGCCCAGCCGCATGAAGGAGCCAGTCACAGATCTGAGGACCAAGAGGAGGACTCCAGCTCCCCAGAGGGAGGAGAGGTAGGCAGGACATCTGCAGAGGTCGGTGTTCCAGCAAGGAATGGCACCTGCATCCAAGCATCAGACCAGGAAAAGAACCAGGATCCATCACTGAAGGCAGAGTCGTGGCCATGGGGAGGTAGGGGAAGCTGAGCTTGCTCTTCCCTTATTCCTGATGCCGAGCCCCCCAAAGCCTGGGAAAAGTTGGCTGAGGTGAGAAAATTCATCTTGTTGTACCCGATGAAAATAAGACCATCCAAGCCGTTCACGTAAAGTCAAAAGAAGCCTTTATTTTAGCTGGCCAGGATGACCACCCTTACACCTAAAAGCAGGGTGCCAGGAATCGGAGGTTAGTTTTGTTGCCAGCATTTATAGGGAGCGGGAAGGGATTATGGTGGGTATACAGGGAGGGGAGGGATTAGGGTGGGGCTGACTTTCTCTCTCTCCTGATGGCACTGGAGAATCTTCTTTTTGCGGAATATAACAATCTTAGGGGAAGTGAACTTGGGGAACATGATAGGGATGAGGACCTGAACATTTCAGGGAGGGAGAAGACTCAGGGAAGGCGGGATGGCGCTCGGTGGTAGAGTGCTGGCCTGGCACACAGCAGGCCTTTCCAGGATCACACACCGAAGAAAGACTCTTGGGCTTTGAGGAGCCAAGAGAAGAGCAGAAGTTGATTACAGGCAAGTTTATTTATTTATTTAGGTACTGGGGATGAACCCAGGGCCACTTTACCACTGAGTCACATCCCCAGCAAGTTTTTTGTTTTGGGGGTGTTTTTTTGAGACAGTATCTTGCTATGTTGCTTAGGGCCTTGCTAAGTTGCTGAGGCTGGCCTTGAACTTGCCATCCTCCCGTCTCAGCCTCCTGAGTTGCTGGGATTGAAGGTATGCATCACCACGCCCGGCTAGGCAAATTTACTTTGAAAAAACAAGAAACGTTGCCTACTTTCATTTGGTGACACCCCCTCAAACGGAAACCAACTCACCAGTAAGGAAGAAGCAGCTGTCTGAAATGCTCAGAGACAGATTCACCATCTCAAGTGGCAGAAGATTTAAACAGCCCAGGTGACAGTGGACCTCGCGATTGCATCAACATGAAACAATTATCTTTTCCTAACAGAACTGGAGCTAATTGATTTCTGCATAACCAGAATTCAGTAAGTATTTCCTAATAAAGGCACATTAGCAGATCACCTCAATTGCGATATTACATTAAGTTTCCTAATCTCTTTCCAATTAACTATCCTCTAAGACATCTCTTTCTTTTTCTTTTCTCTTCTTGTGCCTCCTGGAAAGCACACCTGGTGTTGAGCCGCCTGGGAGTTACCATGGTTCCCTCCCTAAATAAATGGCAGGGTGTTTGGAACCAAGGGTGGTCCCTTGAGCTGGGACACAAACCAGGTCTGTGGAGAAGCAGCTGAGTGTGCGAGCCTCTTCCCTCCCGAACTCCAGTCAGACCTCTGAGGCAGGTTGAGGCTTCAGAGACAGTTACGTAATAAATTCAGAACTTCAGGGTATAATGTAAAGACCAGATTTGATGCCAGCAGGCCTGCTACGTCCTGGCTGTTCAACTTCAGATAATGTTTTAAAATCTGATTCTGTAACACAAAGTAAAGGTAATAGTCATAATTATATTCCAAACAGTATCACCACCTAGCTCCCCTGTGGCTGGGAAGTCCCTTCATAACCCGGCTTCCGAGTGGAGAATGTGAGCATGACGGGTACTTACTTGACCCCTGACGGTGCTCTGGAGAACCCCCGATTTTCACTTTGTGTTCTGCCAGAAATCTAAGAGACTGGAGTCAGCTCAGGTGACAGAGCAGGTGAAAAGCAGGGCTGGGCTGGGCTGGGATCTGGATTGTGCCCCAATCCGAATGTCACTTTATTCTGTGTGTTCAGTCTGGGCCTGGCTTGTGCTGGATGGGGGGCAGAGACGGGAGAGGTGGGTCACAGCACCCACCAGCAGCCACGCTGGAGTTAGCTGCACGGGGGGTGAACGGTAGACACAGGGAAGGGAGAGGTGGCTTCAGGAACCACTCATCCAAGAGGCGCCCTCACCCTCTGTGTTGGAGGCACCACTGGAGGTGGCCAAAGACATCACTTCTGACACCAAGCAGGAAGGTGGGAACTGGAAAGGAGAGGGGGGACTAGATGCTTTGGTGAGCTCTGCCAGGGAAAGAAGTCTGCTCCGGAGCTCAGCGGGCCTGCCCTCAGCAGCTGCTCTGGAAGTGCTGGAGTGAGGGAGAGAGGGAGAGCCCGGGGCTGCAGTCAGGGAGGGAGGGGAACCAGGCACTTGTTAGGACAAGGATTCAGGCGACTGAGGGGAAATGACCCAAGTGCTGAAGCTCCTCCTTCAGAGGCCAAGCGCCAGGGACATTCAGGAGAATGGGAAAAGGGACAGCAGCAATGATTCGTGGGGACAGCATGCTGACATAGACCCGCTCTCATTCAGGCTTCCCGGGCAACAACCCTGAGCTGTTTTATCATCGCCCATTTGATGGACAGGGAAGCTGAGGCTGAGAGAGTTAACAACCTGCTTCCCAGTGTCACGGAGTAATAAAGTGACCAAGAAGGGTTATGAAGGACGGGGGTGTGGCCCAGTGCGCAGCGCTCGCCTGGCAGGACAGAGGCCCTGGGTCCATCCCTATCGCCTAACCCTAACCCTAACCCTAACCCTAACCAATCCTATCGCCAAGTGTGATAGATATTTGCAAGCACACAGGATATATCCGACATGTTCTCTTTAAATTGAATTTGCCCACCTCAACCCCCTGGGTATCCCCCCCACACACTTCTCCCTTCCTTAGGATACAAAGGCCCTTGGGGTCTGGACCTCATGCGGAGAGACAAGTACTAGGTCTTGGCCCAGAGAAGCCAGGGGGAGACTCTGCAGTCTGCACCCAGCCTCCTGGGAGCTCCCATTGCTCCTCTGAGGTCCAGCCCCTTGGCCCCTCCTTGGCTTCGGGATGAGCAGGAGGCAGGAGAACTCAATCTCTGCCACTCTGGCTCCCCAGTTCCCAGCACCCTGCTCGCTCCACAGCTCTCCCAGTGTCTCTGACTGTGCCCTCTCCCACCGACCCTCTCCTGGGCCCCTCCCACCTACCTTCTCCCACCAACCCTTTCCCACCTACCCTCTCCCACCTACCCTCTCCTGGGCCCCTCCCACCT
>JAJEJO010000659.1:119697-142610 GCA_020662805.1 Glaucomys volans
TCTCCCACCAACCCTCTCCCACCTACCCTCTCCCACCTACCCTCTCCTGGCCCTCTCTCACCAAACAACAGAAACCTGCCTTGCAGAGGGAACACAGAACCTCAGCCCCGCTCTTGGAAGGGAGAGGGGAAGGAAAATGCTGACTGGGTGGTGCAGAGAGCACTTTCCTTCTGGAGAATTCCATAGGAGCAAAAATAAAACTAAAATACAGATGAATTCATCTCTTTCTAGCATCCAGCGTTTCTTGGAAGTCTGTGGCATGGAGGGGCCGCACAAAGCCCTCTCCCCTCGAGGGAGATGCAGCAGAAGAACCCAGAGCTTGCGGAGGCCAGTGCTGGAATCACTCCGGCTCCAGAGACGGGACCCTTCCCAGGGCACCACCTGTGGGCAGCGTCCCTCTCGCTGGAGTGTGGAACAGTGCTGCCTTTTTTCCTTTCTCTTAAAACAAAAGCAGAAACCCTACATCATCATAGATCATGCATTAAACTTAAAAATCTAGGAAGAAGTTTACTCTTGCTCTCATTAAAATCTAATTTTTACTTGTCTGTGTCACCTTCTAGAATGTTCCACTTGCATACTTAAGTTTTTACATATTCAACACGATATCATAAGTAGGATTTGTGGTCTACATTTTAAATGGCCAGTATGTTATTACAATCTCATTGTTTCAGTGCATTCTACATACTCTATACATCACATGTAAAAATGCATCCTGTTCCTACGTTTTCCTTCATACACACGGCACCTTGCCCCGGGCTGGCTGTTTTCTCTCTTACAACATCCTTGTCCTCTCTGTGCCCACCCCTCCTCCCAAACGGCCTGGTATGTGTTTTCTCATTAATTTCTCCCTATCATACGATCACATAATAAGACAAGAGTTACCCAGGCCAAGGTGAACCCTCAGAGCTCTACGTGAAATTTCAATAGAAAAAAGGGATTGGCCATTATTTATTTTATATCTTTCTTAAATGTACAATTTCATATATTTACATACCCATGAATTTTTTTGGTATTGCTCTATTTCCTTAACAACATACACGGTGAGAACGCTTCCAGATTGATGCCACTTTAACTGTCTCTGGCTTAATAATGGAATCCATGGTCTGGTTGCTCTACCCTTTATCCAACCTCTCCTCTATGTCTGGGTATCGTCCCGACACTGTTGCAATAAGCTTCTTTGCGTAAGTATCTCTTCTATTCTGCTGCTTCTGTTATGTGGGATAGACTCGAAAGAAGAGAACGGGGTTCAAGGCTATGGATTTAGTCTAACTTAATAGATCCTGCCAGTTACTTTTTCAGACGGCCACACAAATAGAAACCCCCCCAGCATTGTGTGAGGGGGCAGGTCCCTAGGTTTGAATTCTCGTCTGGGGCCAACCCGCTTCTGCTCCACTGAGTGGGTATGGGGAGTTACCCAGGCCAAGGTGAACCCTCAGAGCTCTATGTGAAATTTCAATAGAAAATAAGGCTTTGGAAGGAGAGTGTCACTCTCCTGTGGGGTTTATGAAGAGGCAGGAATAGGGACCGGGGTCAGGAGAGCCATGTAGGGGACCCTGATTGCCAAAGGACTTCAAATTTAAATGCTTCACCTAATAACACAACAACACTGTAAGTAACAGAGACACCCAGTCAAAACTGAAAAGAGAAAATAGTAATCACTCAACCTTAAGCAAATGTCTTGTTAGCCCACCCACCTCACTGTTCATATTGCTAATATTCATCTTTTCATACATTTTTTGCTTTTAGCACAGTTATATGGTAGAACATCGCCGTCTGCGATGGAACATTTGAAATTCAATTAAGTCTATACCTTATGTGTGACATATGGTCATCATTCAAGCTGAAGTTGGAACAATTCTTTCAGCAATATTATTTTTCTGTAAAAATCTATTTATATAGATCAAAAATACTTCAGTGAGTCTAATATTTCTGAGTTAAGAAACAAATTCTTGCATTGTATTGGAGAAGATTATTGAAAGTACGTATTTGCTAAGTGTAAACACTGAATATGCCAGATGTTTTTTAAGCCTGACATTTTCTTTCCTTTGGGGACTTTTTCTCCTTCTCCTTCCTGCTCCCCACCCACCTCCCCTCATTCGCAAGGCCCCAGAAGGGCTGGGAGTCCAGGTTCTCTGGGCTGCGCTTCCTCCCCAACCAGCAGCCTGGTCCCTGCAGGTCCTGGGCAGCGGCTTCTGCAGCTCCCACACTGGCCACTGGGGGCCCTTGTCCCCAGCCTGAAGAGAGGGACAGAGCCTTCTCTATAGAATAAGTCTCATGGTTAGTTGCAAGGAAAATCCCACGCCACCACCACCCACAACAGACAAAACAAACAGAAACCCAAGGGGAAAGGAAGAACAACAGAAGCCCCAAAGAGCAAAATGGTTTTCAAGTTAAGATAATGGAAGCCTAGGCCTCCCCGTCCTGATGGGCACAGCTGCTGGGCACAGCTGCTGGGCACTGCCGTGGTCTGCCTCCAAGGTCTGAGGAAGCCCAGCCTTGCGGCCCCTCGACAGTCAGTCCTCAGGCAGCCTCTCCCTGGCACAATCCTGGGCACCCTCTGCCAGCCCATGCCCCTACCCTGGGGATGTTTCCTCTTATCTTTGGCTCCCCACTGGCCCAGGGGGAGGATCTGGGCCGCCTGCCCTGTCAGCTCTTGGGCCCTGGGCTGCTGGCCCGGGAAGCCCTGTTCCCTTGAGCCCCTTCCCTGGCAGGCCTGACTCCACTCACACCCGTGGGTCCCACATTAGCAGGACCAGATCCAGGTCTTCTGACTCCAAACCCACGGGCTGACATTTAGACCTGCCTCCAAGGGCCGTGTGTGAGGTGATTTTGTTTTGTTCTTGTTAAAGGCAATGGCAATAAGAATGGAAAGTTATGATTGGGTTGGGGGGGAACCTGGGATGGAACTCAGGGGCACTGGACCACTGAGCCACATCCCAGCCCTATTTTTGTATTTTATTTAAAGACGGTCTCACTGAGTAGCTTAGCGCTTTGCTTTTGCTGAGGCTGGCTTTGAGCTCGTGATACTCCTGCCTCAGCCTCCGAGCTGCTGGGATTACAGGTGTGCTCCACCTTGCCTGGCTGAAAGTTATGATTTTAATATGGAATAACAATAAGTGATCTTGCGTTCTAAGGCTGAACGAAGTAAATGTATGGAAATAAATACCTCTGTGCCTTCTCAGGTGGCTCAGGTTCTCACTGACATCTTTTCCCTCCAGTCTGCACGTAGTGGTCTCAGGAACTCACACCGGTCATCTGGCAAGGTGTTTCCCACGGACTCTGCATGGGATTTCATGACCAGCCGCCTCAGCGCTAAGGACCAGCACTGAGATCAGCCCTGAGTCACGGCGGGAAACAGCATCAGAAAGCCTGTTCCAGGTAAAAACCGTGAGATGAGTGGGAAAGTTCCAGTCATAAGCCTGTGTCCTACCATGTTGGGTCTCAGTGATGGACTGCCAGCAATGGCTGCTTGAAGCTTGTGTTGGTAGCTTTCTGTTAAATACCTGAGATAAATCAACTTATAGAGAAGAAAAGTTTATTTCGGCTCATGGTTTTAGAGGTTCAGCCCGTGACTGATTATCCCCGTTGCTTTGCACAGTACATCACGGAGGCAGCGTGAGATGGAGGAAGTCATTCACATCAGGTGGCCAGGAAGTGAAGAGGAAGAGGAAGAGATCAGGATCCCCCAACTCCCTTTGGGCCATGCCCCCAGTGACCAACACCTCCCTCTAGGACCCACTACTTTGTTCTTTGTTTCTGAAACAAAGTGGGGTCTCACTCTGTTGCTGAGGCTGGCCTCCACCTCCTGGGCTCCAGTGATCCTCCCTCTTCAACCTCCCAAGAAGCTGGGAGCACAGGTGCACATCACCTGCCGAAAGGTGCACTTGTTAAAGTTTCTGCCTCTGGCCGGGCATGGTGGCACACGCCTGTAATCCAAGCCACTTGGGAGGCTGAGTCAGGAGGATCGTGAGTTCAAAGCCAACCTCAGCAACTCAGCGAGGCCCTAAGCAACTCAGTGAGACCCCATCTCTAAATAAAATACAAAATAGGGCTGGGGATGTGGCTCAGTGGCCGAGGGTCCCTGAGTTCAATCCCTGGTTCCAAAAAAAAAAAATAAATAAAATAAAATAAAGTTTCTGCCTCCTCCCAGCAGCAGCAAGCTGGGGGACGTTCCAGATCCAAACTCTAGCAAATTTGAGCACAGCCATGTTTAGGCTTTCTTTTCTGTTCAGTATCTGTCCCCCAGGACAAGATGCATGCGGATGTTTCCTGGGTGCTGCGGAAGGGTTCCCTGCCACATCCCACAGTGTGTGTGACACAGAGATTGATGGGATTCCACCAGCCACTCACCAGTGACTTAGGGGACATGCATGACTGTTGCTGAGAGAGCTCAGGCAAAGAATGCCCGTGGGTACATCGACTACGTCAAGCTGCATGTGTGAGGAACCCTAATGGCAGGAAGGGCCACTTCCACGCAGCAAGCCACGGTGTCTCTGGGAGAGATGTGTTTCATGTGCAGAGCTGGAAAATAGCCTTGGTCCCCAGAGCCTGGCCATCAGGCTGCAGTGAACCTGGATAAGCACACTCTGGTGTAAACCTCATCTGCACCAGCTTCAACCGGCCTCCCTGTGTATCTCAGTGACATTCCTATAACTTACTGCCCTGGTCCCCATAGCCATTTGATCTGTCATTCCTTCACAAAGTTATTGTTCTTTGTCTGAAAAGCATAAAAGCACACTTCTATCACTTCCTCGAACTACATTCTCCGATGAAGGTCCCCTTGAACATATAAAAGTAATGAAACTTCCACACTTTCTCTTGGGAATCAGCTCTTATGTTAATTGGGTCCCTAGATCCAGCCAAAGAGCCTACAGAAGAACTGGGGGGGTGGGTGGAGGGGAAGACGGGAGAGCTCTCCCCCCTGCCTTGCCTATAACCACTACTTTATCAAGGATTGCAAAATGGTGATTCTAGCCAGGTGCGGTGGTGCACGCCTGTAATCCCAGTGGCTCAGGAGGCTGAGGCAGGAGGATCATGAGTACAAAGCCAGTCTTGGAAACTCAGCGAGGCCCTAAGCAACTCTGAGACCATGTCTCAAAATAAAATACAAAAAGGGCTGGGGCTCAGTGGTTAAGCACCCCTGAATTCAATTCCTGATACCAAAAAAATAAACAAAAAAAAATGGTGATTCTAAAATTTTGTTCTTCCTTCTGCATGTATTTGCTGGAATTTTTTATTCAGGAGAACTTTCTCTAACAACTCTGATTACAGTGAAATGCAATTCCCATAGGAAAAGTAGAATGAATGTTTGATTCCTTCTCCTTACCTACTAATTTCTTGAAGGAATAAACTGGTTGCCTAGCAATCACGAATGGTGACAAATGATCTAAAAAAATCAAATACAAACTCAAATATTTCTGTGTTGGATATGTCCAATCCATTGTGAGTATCGTTCTTGTATCTTTCTTGAAATGACCCCCGCTGTCTTTGAGATTTATTTTCTTTTCTGGTACAAGATGTTCCAGACTCACTTCCTATACTTTCTGGTCCATTTCTGCAAGGATCTGAAATGCAAGGTCCATTTCTCACTCTTGATAGGAATTGATATTTTGGGGCCACTTCTGGCTGTTCATTGCGACAAGAGTGCTCCTTGCTTCTGGGTGTCTTTTCTTTTTGCCTTTTGAACAGAATGGTTAGTAAAAAAAAGTCTAAAGTCAGAGCCACACGTTCATACAGACTCTCCAGGGCCAAATTACTCTGCAGGTCTTTATGGATCTGCTCCAATGTTATTTGATCTCCTTTTTTCTTCACTAAAAATTGCAGGTCCCACAATGTGAACACAATCACTTGCTTTTTCTCTGCAATATCTGTAGTTGTTTCAGACAACAATAGCGAGTACCACTGACATAAGAGGGTGGAAGGGAATTGTTTTAAGATTCTCTCTGACCTTGGAACACACCCACCGGGGAAAGACAGTCCCGTTCTGTATTCTAAACGCACTTAGAATTTTTCTCTATGTCGTTGTGGCAGAATTCGAAAATAGCTTCACAGAGATGTCCTTTCTAATTCCCAAAACCACGATGCTGATGAGCTGTCACTTGGGTGAACGTATTGCACTACATGACACAGTTGACCTTTAACAGGAATATTACCCAGCCAGCTCTCAGCTGATGGCAGAAACACTTAACAGCAGGGAGCTCTTCCTGGCTTAAAAGGGAGTTAGGGGATCCACAGAGGCCAGAGTGCGATCGGCCACCTTTGCTGCTGTGTGGTGGGGGAGGCCACATGGAGAGGGATGTGAACAGCCTCTAGCCCCAGAGGGTCCCCCAGCCACAGGGAAAGGGAGACAGTCTCACCACACAGGGAGCTGAGTTCCACGAGCAGCCTGAAGGTGCTTGGAAGCAGAGTCCCCACCAGCCCCTGGGTGGAGGAGCCCCTCTCAGCCAGCGGTGGCTTTGGCACTGTGGGCCCTGGAGCTGGGAAGGGGCAGAGCCCCACTGCACTTCTCCAAACCGTGAGGTGACACGAAGAACACAAAGCTGTTGAACTATAACAGAAAACTAATAAGATTCCTAGGCTCCCTTATTTATTCCAGTTTTTCTCCCATTTTTTAGGGTTATTTTTTCTTTTTCGAGTTAACTTTTTTCAATTTTGTTAAATATGCACTTAGTTTCAAAATCACATAGCAGGGACTTCCTTTTGGGCTCTTTCCACCCACTTGTCCTTTTCCCTAATTGGAAATCATCCTTTTATCGGTTTGGGTTTGTTCTGCTTTGGGGTGTACACAAAGACCTATGTGTTCCTATCTTTCCTCTTCTCACTTGCAGGGTGAGGACCCTCTGCACCTTGCTCTTCTGACTGGACCGCATCTTGGAGGCCCCTGCACTGGGCTGCAGAGGTGGGCTTTGTTCTTTTGTGCTGAGGTCACGACTTACTCGCCAACCCCCTTGACCCACGATTGGGGGCTTAAGTCTCCTGTAATGACAAATGGTTCCGGTTTTATCAGTGACAATTT
Organism: Glaucomys volans; assembly: GCA_020662805.1. Lineage (NCBI taxonomy): Eukaryota > Metazoa > Chordata > Mammalia > Rodentia > Sciuridae > Glaucomys > Glaucomys volans. Next base: position 126,713 of record JAJEJO010000659.1, read on the forward strand.
TAATTTGGGATCTATTCCTAGAATGTTACCATTCTAGGTCAAGGGTGAATGTATATTTATTTGGAGTTTTTTTCCGTCTTGACACCAACTACGTGGCCTCTTTCCCAACACTAATCCCCCATTCTCCGACACCAACTGGGTGTCCACACTTGATTCACTTCTGACACTAACTCCTGGAGTCGGTGTAGACAGACCGCCCTACTTTCAGTTCCAAGTCCCCCTGGCCAACTGGACTTCAAATTGGGGGTGCCCAGGACCCCCCTCCAGGTCCCGTCGACAGCTGTCAGGCTCACCGGGGTCAGGAGGGCACTGTGGAGGCCGCTGCCTTGGCTCTGACCTGAGGAGGGTGGCAGGCGGCTACTCCCTCCGTCTCCCTCCCGTGGAGCGCGGCCGCGCTTCTGGATCGTCGTCTGGTGGTAGGTGAAGCAGGTCCGCCGGGAGGGGAGCTTCCAACTCGGCTGGCAGGAGGACCCACGCTGTCCCCACGCCCCTCCTAGAGCGGGCTGCGGCTCTCCGCGCTTCCCGAGCAGGAACCGGCCACCGAGGCCCCTGCGGTCTTTTCTTAGCGCTCATCACCATGCTCTGCAGATTCGCCCCTGGGTCAGGGGGCCGTGAGGTCGCGGGTGCCCTGACACCTTCTGGATGATTCCACACCTGTGGGCCCTGACAGTACTTCTCCCTGGCCCACTGGCCCCAGGGGACCTGAGGACAGGTGCTGCTCCTCCTCTGGTCCCTCAGCCCTGCAGAGCTGTCATGTAATTCCTTCATTAAATCTCTTTATTTGAATTGTTTGGGAGTGAATTTAATTCCTACCTCAGTCCTAACTCTCACACATTCCTTTGTTTGTGATACAATTTGCAAATTCTTTTAACCTAGGTATCATTTTTCCTTTGACTTCATTTATGATTTTTCATAGATTTAAAAAAAATTGTGTAGTCAAGTTGATCTTTTACATTATTATTCCTAGATATGGAATGACAGTTAAGGAGGTTCTTTCCACACCCAGGTTATAAGGGGATCAGGACTCAATGTTCTCTGGAATTTCTCTGGGCTTTCTTTTTGACACACGGCTCTCGGATCCACTTGGGATTTGCCCTCCACCTGGATTCTTCCAGCCTCTCTTGTGCATCACTTTCTTGGTTTGATATGAACTATTGTCTGGGGAATAAGAGTCCCACTGGTGGTGGAAACTGTTCTAATCTCGTAGCACATTACATTTTAAGACAGACAATAATAATGATAATAATGATAATGATAATAGTGATAATGACGTAGCTCATTTTCAGCAAGAGCCTGCCAAGCTCCACACATTCTGCAAGCACGCTGTCGTTCTGCCATGGTGTCTGCCCTCTGCAGTGGATCTTTGTCGTCCATTCTCCAGGGCGAGGAGTAAGTAAGACTGGGAGCGCAAAGGGAGTAACTCGTCCCCAGAGGCACCGCCACCAAGCACTGGTGGGAGAATTTGAACCTGGGCCGTCTAGTTCGGCCTTCAGCCACAGTACCTATTGCCACACTGAACTCTCAGGGAGAGTCTTCAAGCAGTTTTACTATCTCCATGTTCAGGGTACATGAGAAAACTGAGTGAGGGAACTTCACTGAGTTGCTCCAGGTCATGCATTTTGGAAACGGGGATCTGGGTCTGGCTGGAACTGAGATTTGGGAACTGGGAGATCAGGGTTTGGGACTCCCTCGCCTCTGCCTCCCACACCTCCTGGACCATCAGAGTTGGTCGGCAGAACCCATTAGGTGTACGGGGCCAGCAGAAGAGGGAATGAGCAGAGCAGTAGAATTTAACTTGGTTGAGCAGCTACCAAAGTCTCGGGAGCTGGGGTCAACGGCGCTCCCTGCCCCAGGAAAGCTGGGCTCTGCTCAGGATGCGACCATGGGGGGAGGCCCCAGACAGTGGTATCACTTCCTTGGGAAAGGTAGGAGGACATGTGGCAGGGCTGAGGAGACACGCCACTCAGAGGGAGCGCTCTGCCTAGCGTGTGCACGGCCTTGAGGTTGATCTGCAGCACCACCACACACACAGAGAGACACATATGGACACACACAGTCACACACAGACACACACACAGACACACACACAGACACACACACAGACACACATGCACAGTGACACACGCAGAGACACACACACAGCCATGTGGCACAAACAACACATTCGGGGAGGCGGGAGGAACAGGGAAGGTCCTGGGGAAGGAGACTGAGGAGTTGTGTGCAGGTTCGAACATGGCATCAGGAGCCCCACAGTTGTGCGTGATCACAGTGCTCCAATTAACATTTTTAAAAACCCACATTGACTTAGCAATCTGGTGGCGATGTGTAATGAACTGAGAACCCTGTCAGGCTTTGGGTCAGGGTGTGGATGGGCACAGACATTCTTAGTAAAGGCCAGAGTGTTGTCCTGGGGTGGAGCTGGGGTGTGCACAGGTGTGTGTGTCCGGGCATGGACTCATTTACATTCAGACACTTGAAATGGAGTAACAGACACGTTTCATCAATGCTAAGACACGGAGGTGGAAGCGTTTTTCACATTTTAGCATCTCTGAAATCATGCTGCACCTCAGTCAGTATCTGATTACTGGATGAAACATTATGGCTCTATCTCTCTAGATAAAAACAGCCACCCAGACAGGCCAACTTCAAATTCTTTTCTTCTTCTTCTGATTGATTAATTGATTGATTGGTGCTGGGGATGGAACCTGGGCCTTACCCGCTTGGCAAGCGCTCTGCCAGGGAGCTAACCCCAGCCCCAACTTTAAGTCCCTGCAACAGTGGCTTCCGTGGCCCCTGGTCACACACTCCCTGCACCATCATCCACACGCCCTCCTGGATGGTATTTTCACAGCTTCCTTTCTCACTCCAACTCTCATTTCCAGTGCTGGCTGTTGACCTCCTACTTCCTTAGGAAGAGGGAAGCCCTCCGAAGGGAACGTCCACAGACAGGCCCACCCCCAGGGCCAGGCCTCCACAGCTCCCGGATGCCTGTCCCTGCCCTGCCTCAGCCACGCCGCACCCAGGCAGTCTGCCCTCCTGCCAGCAGTGTCCCCTCTGTCTCCTACTTCAGCGACTCGTTTCTGCCTACCTGATTATTGGTATTTGTGTAGAAACATGCCATTTTGCATCTTTTTTTTTTTTTTTTTTGGAACCAGGGATTGAACTCAGGGACACTTGGCCACTGAGCCACATCCCCAGCCCTATTTTGTATTTTATTTAGAGACAGGGTCTCACTGAGTTGCTTAGGGCCTCGCTAAGTTGCTGAGGCTGGCTTTGAACTCATGATCCTCCTGACTCAGCCTCCCAAGTGGCTTGGATTACAGGCATGCGCCACCACACCCGGCTCCATTTTTGCATCTTTTTAAGAAGAAAACAAGGGCTAAGGGTGTGGCTCAGTGATGGAGTGCCTGCCTTCCTAGTATGCATGAGGCCCTGGGTTAGATTCCCAGTACTAGGAAGAGGAAAGCAGGAAAGCCTCCCCTTGACGCCACCTTCCACGCCAGGCAGTACCCTGTATCTTTGCTCCCATTGCCGCAAAACTCCTCAAACAAATTTTCTGAGCTCACCCAATTTCTCTCCTTCCGTCACTATGAAGCTCACTCCAGTTGGGCTTTGGCTCACACACTGCAAATGCTCTTTTCAAGGTCATGAATAACGTCTACCCACAAAGTCCAGTAACCCAGCCTCAGCCCTAAAGGCAATCTATACGCTGAAGATCCCACGTTCTCTTCTGTCTCCTACCTCTTTCCAACATCCCCTCCTGGATGACTGACAGAAGCTGCAAATAGCGTGACCAACCAAATCTCTGACCCCATCGTTGATTTTCATCTCAGTCTCCATGTTTCCCATGAGTAGATGTGCAAGGTGGGGGTTCCGTGCACAATCCCACTAACAACAAAGCAACACAGAGCAAAGCACCCCAGAACCTGCTCAGGTGCACACGTGTTTGTGAGAGCGGAGTTGGACCGCTTTTGTACTTTGGGAGCCTTTTCATTGACTATGTCACGGGCCGCTTTGCACGTCAACATAGATCTTATTTCATTGGTGTGCAGACAAGTGAACTACCTAGAGATTTTTTTGTTTTATTCTAGCAAAATTTCTCAATTGGTAATTTGAGATATTTGGGAAAGGAATTGACCCATTTGCCTTTGCCTATAAAGAAAGGAATTGTGAAACAAGTTATTTGTAAATTGTGTGGGCGGGGGTGCTGGAGGTCAAATCCAGGGTCTCATCCCTACTAAGCAAGCGCTCCTCCACTGAGCTACGTGCCCAGCCCTATTTGTGAATCAAATCACTAATGAACGTGCCATTTAAAAAAACAAGTACTTGCACATCACTGTGTAATAAAGATGTAGGAGAGAAGTCCTATCTGTTCTAACCTGTGTCAGCACCTCGGAAGCCACCCCTTCCCATTGGCTAAACTGCCAGCTCCCGCTCTCAGTGGCTCCGCTGAGCTCCTGGGCGCTCCTGCGGGCTCACCTGCCCCGCCCACGCAGGTCTGATGTAAGGAGGAGCCGAAGGGGCAGCAGGGCAGAAAGCTGAGTTGCTTCCAAAGTGATCTGTTAGGAGGGTCGTTGGCGGTTTTAACCCGCCTTACTCAGTTTCTGTGCTGGGCTTGGAGGTCTAGCCAGGGATCTGCCTCTCAGCAATTAAGCAGGACCCCACCTCCCGGCCCTGCCACACTTTGTCATTGAACACATAGGTGGCCCTATTCTAAGTGCCTGATAGTTTTTTGTTTTGTTTTTTTTTTTGGAACCAGGGATTGAACTCAGGGACACTCGGCCACTGAGCCACATCCCCAGCCCTATTTTGTATTTTATTTAGTTGCTTAGGGCCTCGCTAAGTTGCTGAGGCTGGCTTTGAACTTGCAATCCTCCTGACTCAGCCTCCCAAGTCGCTTGGATTACAGGCGTGTGCCACCGCGCCCGGCTCATTCGACCCTGCAGAGTCTACAACACACGGTCCACATCCCATACGTGTGTTCACGTGGGCCCACACGGCACACCGTGCACCAGCGTTTATTGGACGCCTGCTGTGTGTAGTGTTTCCCGGTTGTGCGGCTCCATCCTCACTGACAGCCAGTGGGTCAGGCGCAGCTGTGATCCCGTTTACAGGCACGCATCCTAAAGCAGAGAAGGCTGCCCAGAGGCCAGGGCTCGCTCTCCCTCCTGCCTGGGTCTCAGTGTGATAGTGCCATTCCTTCAGCCACACCGGGTCCGTGCCTTCTTTTGTAGGACTCCTCCAGCATTTTCTGGAAGGCAGAAGAGAAAACTGCTTACATACAGAACACGATGAAAGAAGAAAGAAGAACGTGGAAGCTGAAAGGCTTGCTTCCCACGGAGGGCTGCCAATCTGCACCAGCCACGGGGCGTGGGGCAGTGTTCTGGGCCCGGCCCAGAGCTGCCAGTTTGTGAGAGAAATGCTTCTCAGGTCGAGCACACCCAGGGGCAAATGGTTCCACCAGGACCTAATTCCTGCTTCTTGCCCCCTTTTCCTTGCCCCCAAGTTTTGGCTTGGCTCAGGCAGGTGTCTCCTGTGGTCCCAAGTGGCTGCCCAAAGCCAGGGCCACGAGGCCTCACTTTCAGCCATGGAGACAAGGCGTCCAGCTGTCCAGTGTTCTCCCAAAATGCCCCGAGGCTTCCCTCAGAGAGGCTTGAGGCTGTCAGTTGACCTGAGCCAGTCACTGTGCTGGAAACCCACCCCTGGAGTGGGGGAGAGGTCCAGGTTGTGACCCCTGTGGCTGGCCCCACAGGAAGCAGTCGTTTGCCAAAGGAAACCTGAGGGCGTGCTCCCCGCGGCAGAGGGCACCGATGCTGAGCAGCAGTCCCGAGAGTCCAGCTGTGAACCGGCCCAGACCCACTTCAGCAAACCGCTGCCCCGGCCAGTCCTTCTCACTGTCTTGGCAGTGTCCCTGGGAACACCAGGCTTTTAGTTCTGACGGAGTCATGGGTGCCTGTGGTGTTGGACCCGAGAAATCTTCAGGAGATGCTCACATTGTCCCAAAACTTGAGCACCAGAGGTTCCTGGAGACATCATTCATGTTTGTCATCATTTATTTAAAAAGTTTTGTGATACTGGGCCCTGGCTGTGTGACTCCGGGGAGGACCTGCTCTCCTGCGGCTCACCAGAGGGCACCCTGCAGACAATGCACAGAGACAAAGGGGACTAGGCTATCAACTGGGATGCATTCTCCGCAGAAAAAGCACAGGGAGCCAGGAGAGAGCGGAGGGGTGGGGTTACAGAGCCTCTTTCAGATTGCTCAGGGGAGACTTCTCTAAGGAGGACACATCTGAGCTGCCATGGTGGGGGACCATGGTGGCAGACCAGGGTCGGGCAGGATGCCTTGGCCTGGGGTGTGGAGTGGGGGAGCGCTGGTCCAGGTGGAGCAGATCACATTCTTCACCCAGGTGCTTGAACTAGTTTTTGTGGCCTGCTGGACTGAAGTGATATTTTATATTAAAGAAGTTTCATCAGATGTAGATTCTTCAGGACACATTTGGGATTCAGTTGGACAAGGCTGGTTATTAATACAGAAGTCATCAGAGGATCATTAGAAAGAATGGCTTATAAAACCAATTAGGAAGTTGGGTGTGGTGGCGCATGCCCCAGCAGCTAGGGAGGCTGAGGCAGGAGGATCACAAGTTCAAAGCCAGCCTCGGCGACTTAACGAGGCCCTAAAGCAACTTAGCAAGACCCTGACTCTAAATAAAATATAAAAAAGGGCTGGGGATGCGCTCAGTGGTTAAGTGCCCCTGGGTTCAATCCCTGGTACCAAACAAACAAACCATTTGGGGGAGGAGAATTTCTTGTTTTGCAAATAATAATAATAATAATAATAATAATTATATTCTTGCACAAAATCAGTATTATGTTTTTCACAGAATGGTGACATATATATTGTCACCTAAACATATGGTGAAACACTTTATTATTTTTTAGTTGTCAATGGATCTTTTATTTTATTTATTTATTTACATGTGGTGCTGAGGATCAAACCCAGGGCCTCACACATGCCAGGCAAGGGAGCTGCCACCGAGCCACAACCCCAGCCCTAGTGAAACACTTTAATAAAAATTTTTCTACTTGGATCTTACCAAATGCTGCTCACAGGTCGATATTAGCTCTAGAAAGGAAAAACCATCTTGAGAGAGCAATTGAAAAATGCATTCATTGGCAGAGGTTTCTGTCCCTGAATGCACAGTAAGTTCTGAGGCTTGGGGGAAAATATTTGTGATAAATAATATATTTGATAATGAGCAGGAGGGAAAAATGCTTTCCATTGAAGAGTTCAAAATGAAATAGAGTAAGTCCAGGAAAAGGCTGCTGAGTGAGGAGGGCCGCTCAGAAGACCAGACTTGTTTGCTCTGGATTCCCGTTTCCTCCCTGCTGGTCTGTGACATGTATTTTCCCATCCCTTTGGATACCAACTTTCTCAAGGCTTGGTCCTCAGACTCCATGACACGGGATTTACTTGTGCTATCTCATTTAACCTCTTCAACTCCACAGAAAGGCAGGTATGAGCGTCCCCATTTTATAAATGACTAAGCTCAGCCTCAGGAGGGCTAAGAACTCCCCAGGGTCACAGAGCTTGGCTGATGTCTGAGTCAGTGTGAATGAAATCAATAACCAGGGAGCTCCGAGTAAGTGTCACTCCGGAGAACAGCCTGCTGCGAGCCCCTCGAGCATCTGGCTTGCTGGGTGACTAGACTTTAAAGGAGCTCTGCTCCAGCTTCTGACCAAATAAAGCGTCTGTCCCACAGGAATAGTAAGACATCCGTTTGCTTTTTTTTCCCTCGTCATTATCCCATTTGTCCCTGAAGCCGTCGGAGACTTTGGCAGGTGCTAGATAGTAAATTATTGTTCTAAATAGTGCCTCAGTGGCCCAATAATAAGAAGGAGCAGCTCCCACGGACGGCGTCAATCTGTAGCAGGAGAGTAATTACTGCGTCTATTAAAGCAGATGGATCCGGGGAACTTGCGCCCTGCCCCGCGCAGGCCTGCGGTTTTCGTGGAGCCCAGCGGACTGGGCTGCTAACTTCAGAGCTGAACTCGTGGCCGCCTGTTTGCTTTCAATTTTTTTCCCCTGAGCTTCAGCGTGTCTCCCCCTGAGGCTGACGCCTGGGAACCGTGGGAGCTGGGCAGATTCGGGAAAGCGGGTGCGGAAGGGGAGAAAAGGAGGAGCAGGCGCCCGGGGGTCTCCGCGCAGGCCTTTCGGCATTGCCGCGGCTCAGGTCCAGCGCCCACTCCCACCTCCTGCCCAAACCCCCCGGCCGGCCCTGCGCGGTGTCCCGGTCCCCGGCGGCCAGGCGGACGCGCACAGCAGGGGCGGGATGGGCGAGAGGTGAGCGGGCCGGCGGCGCCCGGGGTGCACGGAGAGCCGGGGACGGCGTGAGCGGCGCTGGGGAGGACCCGAGAGCCGAGGCTGGAGGGGCTGTCCCGACGGCTGCAGCCGGGCCGCGAGGAGCAGGGCCGGCCGAGCGGGGCCGGGGCGAGCGGAGCGGGCGCGGGAGACAAAGAGCGGCGGGCGGGCGGTGGGGACGGCGGGCGGGGCGGCGCCCCAAAGTTGCTCGGCCTGCGCGGCGGGCGGAGCGAGGCGCTCGCGGGCTGAAACCCGAAACCTGCAGTCCCGAGCGCGGCCCGGAGGAAGGAAGCGGCGGCGGCCGAGGCGGGAGGCGGGAGGCGGGAGGCGGGAGGCGGCGGCCGGGCCCGGGGCGGCCGCGGCGGCTGCTCCAGAGCGCGGGCCGGGCCCCAGAGCCGCCGGGGACGCCGGGCTGAGCGCGCCGGTAGGCGGGGTCCCGCGCCCCGGCCCTCGCCTGCTGCCCGCGCCGCTCCTCGGCGCCCCGCGCCCCTCGGCGGCGGGAGGCTGTCCGGGCGGCGCCGCGCCCGGCGGAGGAGAGCTGGAGCTCTTTGTGGAGGATCCCGGGGGCGCGCCCCTCCCGCGGCCAGGGGCTTCCCAAGCGCACCCCACTCTGCTGGGCACAGCCCGCCCGTTTCTCCGGCGCCTCCCGGACCCCCTTACAACTCCTCGGGAAGACAGAGCGTCGGTGCGCGCCTGGGACTCCGCGGAGGAGGGCCGCGCCCCCCGGGCCAAGGGACTCCGCGCTGCGCGGTCGGCTGTGGGGCGAGGCGGCCACGGCCATCGGTGGAATCCGCGAGGACAGGTGAGCACCCTGCTCCGGGCCGGGACCCGGGCGCTGTGTCCCCCGAGCGTGGGCAGGGGGCGCGCCCAGAAGTCGCCCGGAGCCGGGGCGGACGCCTCTGCCCCTCAGATCTGCCAGCGGGAGATTGGGTTGGTTTGGGGGTCGGGGAACACTTAACCCCCGCAGGATCTTTGGGCTAAGGCGTGTGGGGTGAGAACGGTGCTGGAGAGCTGGGATGATCTCCTGCGCTTCAGATCAGGCAGCTCGCCAGTGACCACGCAGTCGGGCGTTGGCACCACTCGGTAGCTCAGCATTAAGGCTATCTTTTTTTGTTATTGTACCTTTCATCCCTTTTGCAAAGTGCTTTCAACAGCAGGTCATTTGATTCCCTCGCTATGAGGTAGGGAGGTGGTGTGAGTTTGGAGGAATCTGTCCAGTGAGGATCCTGATGACAGCGGGCCAGCCAATCTCAGCTGCAGGAGGCTGCTGGAGGACCCGCATCCCTGCGCCTCTTCCTGGTAGAGCCGGCAGCCAATGCAGCCTGGCCTCCTCTCCCCCAGCGAGCTGGGCCTCCACAGGAGCTCTGGAGAGCTACTGCCCGGCCAGATAGGTGTTTCCTCTTGTAAGGCATTTCACTGCAGCACGGGCCACACCGGCAGGGCTCCGGGGCCAGCTCTAACTGAGACTCCAGCATGGCCCCATCACTTCTTCCACAGGGCCCCCCTTGTTCTATACCTGTAAGGTGCTGAAAAGCTCTTCCATCTCCAGCTTTCAATCCCAGGACAGCCTGGTGACCTCTGACGGGCCATTAGCTCTTTAGTGGGTGAGGAAGCAGACTCAGAAGAGTCTGCCCAGCTTGTCCTTGAGGTCAGGTCCTGTGACTGGACAGTGCTTCATTAGCCTTTTGGTGCCACATTGGGGGTGGGAGTGGTGGGTGGACCCAGAACTCAGAGGTTCTCCTTGCCCTCCAGCACTGATGACCCACAGAAAGAAGGCTGCTTGGCATTTGGAAGCTGAATCCAAGGCCTCAAAGTACCCCCAAATCCATCTCTGTGCTGCAGGCTTGTGCACGGGGAGTGCTCTGCGCCTCGCAGGAGGCCTGGGGGTCAGAGGGCCACCTTCTCCATCTGGGTGTGGAGCACAGAATGGGCTGAACTGGAACTGACCTAAGGCAGCTGACTGAGGTCGAGTTCTGTGGTGCACCCCCTCCAGGGGGGCAGTGGAGGGTGGGCGGGGCTGGGTGGGCGCAGAGGCCTCCGCAGGCTCCCACCCAAGCAGCTCAGGTGCTTCCAGTCTCCGGGCACTTTGTTGCCTGCTCTGGATTTTGGAGAAACTGCAAATTTTGTTATGGAAACAAGTTCCACATTTTTAAATATGTCAACTAGCTCGAAGCATTCTTAAGAACGCACAGGGTGACTGAGCCCTCCCTGCAGGCTGGTCGTGGCCCCCAGATGGCCAGTCTGCCACCTCTGTTCCACCGTGGAAGCATTGTCTTTCTGAACTGCAGTAGAGCCTGACTAGAACAGCATTAGGACTGTTTTCTGTTGTTGTTGTTGCTTTTTTTTGCGGTGCTGGGGATTGAACCCAGGCACTCTACCAACTGAGCTATATCCCCAGCCCCATGTTGTTTTTCTTTAAGAACAAAAAAAAAAAATCCCCAACTTAGAGTGAGCCCTATCTCTGCTGCAGTGTGGAGGAAGCGTTGACCTCGTGACTCAGTTTTTTATTTTATTTTAAAATAAATAAAATAAAACTTGCGGTGCTGGAGATTGAACCCAGGGATGCTCTACCCCTGAGCTGCACCCGCAGCCCTATTTTTAAATTTTATTTTGAGACAAGTTCTCACTAAATTGCCCAGGCTGACTTTGGACTTGCAATCCTCTTGCCCCTTGCTCCTGAGTCACTGGGATTATAGGTGTGCATCACCATGCCTAGATAGGACTTAATAAAATAATAGTATCTTCATTTCTAACTGTGGGACCAACCCGAATGCATTGAATATACTTTTAAAAGTATATAAATGGGGGACATATCTAATGATGCCCTGTGGTTTGCTTTTCAGTTTAATAATATACCTTGGAAGTCTTTCAGTATCAATAACAGATATATTTCATTCTTTTTAATGGCTGCATAGTATTTCGTAGTATGGATTCACTATAATTTATTTATAGCTCTTAGATTGTTCACAACTTCATCTGTCTTTGTATCATTATTTGTGTGTGTGCAGAGTCTTTCTGGGTAGAAATGTTCCTATAAGTCAAGTTGGTGGGTTGAAGAGAATGAATATTTAAGCAGAATGATCTTGATTTATTGATGTCTAGAGATTGTGCAGAAAAAGGAATTTAATTAATTAGCTTATTTATTTTAGTTAACTTGCTTGGAGATAGTATATTTTAAAGGTAAACCTTCAAAGCTTATGAAAGGTAACATCTCCCTCCCACTCCTGGTCACCAGGCCTCTGTTTTCCTTTTGGGATACAATTAATTTTGCCAATTTTTATCTTTCAGAGAGAATCCATGCACCTACAGGGAAAAAGAGTATATTTCATTTTTCATTTTTCAATAGTAGATTTTTAGAAGTTTCATCTAGGTCTTGGAGACCATTCCATGTCAGTTACGTGAATTTTTTTTTTTTTTTTTTGGTACGGGGATTGAACCCAGGGGCACTCCACCACTGAGCCACATCCCCAGCCCTATTTTGTATTTTTTATTTAGAGACAGGGTCTCGCTGAGCTGCTTAGGGCCTTGCTGTTGCTGAAGCTGGCTTTGAACTCGCGATCCGAGTCACTGGGATTACAGGCATGTGCCACTGTGCCCGGCCAGTTACGTGCATTTTAAAGGCTGACAGTTTCTTCCAAGTTTACTCCTTTAAAACAATCTTAAATCATTTTTACTTGCTCTAATTGCTCAGTCAAATCATTTCTCTATTTTTTGTTGAATTGTTTGTAATTTCATCAATTTGTGAGGCTTTTCTGGATTCTGACCTTTAGCCCTCCTCTTGTTAGTAGATCAGGCATCTTGCTTTCTATGTCTTCAATTTGCCTATTGCACCTTTGATGGTGGAGAACTGTCTAGTCTTTTTGAAATAGTTTTTTAGATGTTGACAGACCTTTCTTATTTGCCTGTGATGCTGAAGATCGAACCCAGAGCCCCACACATGCCAGGCGAACGCGCTCCCACCGAGCCACAGCCCCAGCCCCAGAACTGCTGAATTTTTATGTTGTTAAATCTGTCATTTTTCTTCGTAGCGGCCGGCTTCCCGCTTGTGTAGGGAAGCCTCCTATTTCAAGTTCTCCTGTATTAAAATTTCCTCCGTTTGCTCTTGCTCTCCATTCTGTCCTCGCTCTCCTCCATTTGAAGACATCCTGAGCTGCTGCTCCTTCCCCTTCCCTTTGTCAGCTTCCTGTGTTGTGACAGCAGGTGCATTGGGGTGCCTCTGCCCGTGGCCTCTTTAGCGGTCTGTGCTCTACTTCTCAGCGATGCTTTGGCAAGTCTCGAGATGCGTCTCCCAGCATGCAGAGCAGATGCGAGGGTGGGGGGCCGCCCTGCAGGTCGGGGGTGGAGGGCAGCAGGTGCCTGGAGGCCAGGAGGTGGGTCCGGGCCAGGGCTCCTGCCAGCAGAACCATCCTGCAGGTGTGGGGTGTGGCGTGTGGCATGTGGCGTGTGGCGTGTGGGATCGGCCTGGGGACCATAGGTCTGGCAGGAGTGGGGAGGGCAGATTGAGGGGGGCGAGAGCCAGGATAATGAGATGAGATGGAAATGCCTAGTGGTGGTGCAGGAAGAGGGCGCTCGGAGCTGGGCAGTGGCCGTGAGCAAGGTTGAGTTAGAACTTAGCGATGGCTGGCTGTCCGCGACAGGGAATGGAACAGACCGGCATTTATTCCATTGTGCCCATTTCCTCGTCCAACACTAGCAAGTCTGCATGGAAATTCGTGACTCAGCAGGGTTTGTTAATCTACCCAAGGCCACACAGCCAGAAACTGTGAGTCAGGGCCTTAGCCCGCCCGGGTCCCCTGGCAAGAGCAGTCCAGGATATCTCAGGTGTCTGGAGGGATGGGGTGGTTGGTGCTGCCTTTCCCAGGGTAGAGAAGACTGTGAAGAACCGCACGTTGGGGAGGTAGAAGCAGAGACGCAGATTCCACTGTGTCCAAGTCCTGTCCCAGGAGCCAGGCGGGGGGACTTGGCTCTGGGGCAGGGAAGTGTTGCCCAGGCTGTCCATGGAGAGTTTGCAGTCATTGGGGTTTCCTGGGCTGAGGAGGGAGCTATTAGAGAGGTGAGGGATTTCATGCAAAAGGACCCTTTCTTTTGCAAGTAAAAGCCGATTCAGATGGATTTAAGCAAACAGGAGAGCGCCTGGCTGTCACAGAGGGCTCCACTACCTCGGCTTGTGGTGTGCAGTCAGGGTTCAAGTGCTTTCCTTAGACTCAGGCTCTTGCCTCCTCTGTCAGCCTTCCTGACGCTCAGGCCCTCCCCTGGGAGGACAGGGAAACTGCAGTCTCAGTCCACTGCAAGAGGGCAGCGTCTTCCTCCCAGCCACACTAGCAGTGGTCCATTAGGCCCCTCAGCTCTGCCCCAGTGAGAGGGAGTTGGGTGAGGCTGATGGGAGGCAGAGGTCACGTGTCCATGTCCACCAAGGTGGTGGTGGATGGGGTGCAGCTCTCCAGAAGAAATGCAGGGGCAATATCAGAGGACGTGGAGCTGCTGAGGCTGCAGGGGAGTTCCTCTGAGGGCCAGCAGGGAAACGCAGCAATGGTGGCAGCGTGCTCAGCAGGTCAGTAAACAGGAGGAGACTTTCTCAGCCTGAAGGTCCCTTGCAGCGTTCTCTGGTCCCCATTAAAGGTCCCCTCCTGAGAGCCTTCCCTGACTGTCCACTCCCAACCCACCCACCCAGTCCCTCTCCCTTACCCTGTGCTGTGGGTTTGGCGGGACTTGTCCCCTGAGGGTTCACGTGTTAGGAGCTTGGTCCCTGGTGCGTTGATGTTCAGAGGTGCTGAGGACCCTCGGGATGTGCCCAGGAAGGTATTAGTGTAGGTCTTGTGGGACCCCCAGGTTGTTCCCTGGGGAGTGAGTTGTTATAAAAGAGCAAACCTGACCCCTCCCAGTGCTTCTACTTCCTGTCTCATGATGTCATCTCTTCCTCTCACATGTGTTTCCACCATGATGTGACACAGTCAGGGGGCCCCAAATCAAAGTCAGTGCCCTGTTGTTTGGAATTTCCAGCATCCAAAATTGTGCGCTGAAAGCCTGTTTTCTTTATAAAGTGCCCAGCCTCGAGTATTTCATCACGGCCACAGAAAACAGGCTAATACACCCTGTTCCATTTTCCTTCATACCAGCTACTAGCCTGGGATCATTTTGCATTTGTATTATTTACTCCTTGCCTGTGTCCTCTCTCACTGAATGTGAGCTTCGGCATGTCTTGCTCCATGCCGTGCCCCAGGTGTGGAGTGGAGCTGAGCAGAGAGTTGGGTTTCCATACAGATATTTGGGGTAGCTCAGTGAGGAATGAGAATGGGAAAGATAACTGGAAGATGAGAGTTTGGGAGGGTCCAGAAACCAGGGGCAGTGTGGCGTCATGAGGAGGGAGGGAGGGGACCCCTGTGTTCCTCCTGCCTCCGTCTCACGATGGCCATCAGAGAAACGTACTTGGAAGAAATCCCCCTGGACGCCATTTAAAAATGATGCTCTCAGTGATGGAAGTGTGGGCTTGTGCTCGAGTGCCTGGCTGTGTGAGGGTGATGGACAGAGCAGTCACCACGGGGAAGCCATGGGCAGCAGTGGTGTTGGCTGGTGCGGGGGCCTCAGCCTGTTCTGGGCAGCCTCCATCCCCGCTGGCCTCCCGGGAGGGGCCGCTCTGTTTTCCTTGAGGTGCTCATGGAGGGAGCTGTATAGTCAAGCGTCGCTCCTGTACCACAGGGCTTTTCAGTCTCCGTGCCACTGACCCTCAGGCCACTGTCCCGTGCGGGATGTTTCGTACCCTGCCCCCGAGCTGTGTGACAAACAAGAGCGTTTCCGGTCATTTCCAGACCCCCCCCCCATGGGCTGGACGCTTATCTGGAGTCTCCTGCTGGGACGTTTTCAGACGCGCCCGGCCACCCTGCTCTTCTTCACTGATGTCACTTGACTTTTTCTGGTGAATAGAGAGGAGGCTTGCTGTCACCACAGCCAGCAGGGGACACCAGGGGCGGGTTTCTGGGGAAGCTGGCACCTGGGTGCCCGTGACCTGCCTGAGCTCAGGGAGGAAGCCTTCTCCTCTCGGCCTCGTCCTTCTCGGCAACGCCCGCCTCCCCTCCCCCCTCCCGTCTCATCCAGTTTCGTGATGGGGCGAAACCTCCGTGGCTGCAGTTAAAATTCCAAGTGGAAAAAATAAAAGAGAAGGGCGCTTTCTGCGGGTGTCTTCAGGGCTCACCAGGCGCGGTGTCCTCTGACAGCCCTCAGCGCAGACGGCCCTCCGTCCCCGCCCTCCCTCCCCGCCCTCCGTCCCCGCCCTCCCGCTGGCCTCCCTCCGGCCCTCCCTCCGTCCCCGCCCTCCCTCCGGCCCTCCCTCCGGCCCTCCCTCCCCGCCCTCCCTCTCCGCCCTCCCTCCGGCCCTCCCTCCCCGCCCTCCCTCCCGGCCCTCCCGCCGGCCCTCCCTCCCCGCCCTCCCTCCGTCTCTCCGTCCCTCCCTCCCGGCCCTCCCTCCGGCCCTCCCTCCCTGCCCTCCCTCCCCGCCCTCCCTCTCCGCCCTCCCTCCGGCCCTCCCGCCGGCCCTCCGTCCCC
>JAJEJO010000659.1:143010-277789 GCA_020662805.1 Glaucomys volans
CCGGCCCTCCCTCCGGCCCTCCCTCCGGCCCTCCCTCCCTCAGTCTGCAAGTGCCTCATTCTGACTTTGGAAGCTCGGGAGGTTCAGAGACACTCGAGGTCCCACGAAGTCAGGCTGGCCTCGGCGAAGGTTCCAGAGCCCGCCGTCTGCGACTGACGGTCAGGCCTAAGGCGGAGTGTGTGAGGGGAGAGGAGAGCCTTCCCTCCTCAGCACGCAGAGCGGTGCTGGGACTCGGAAGGGAAACGGAGGAAGCATTTGCAAAGCATCCCTGAAACAAACCCTTGCGCTGGGAGAAGACACGCTTCTCTGAGGGAAAGACTAAAACACAGAAGGAAAGTGTGGCCAGAGGGGCAGCAAGGGTCGTGGTAGGGCAGAATGACCAGAAAGTCTCCCTCGGAGTTCAGATCTCCAGGCGGGCCCTGCGGCTGATGTTGGAGTGACAAGCAGGCGGGTGGCCCAGGCCCGGAGAATGGCCTGTGTTGGACCAAGCCTTCCGAGCCGCGCAGATCCTCTTGCCCTCTTTGTTATTCCTCGTTGGAGAAGATGCCCAATTATGCCAAGCAGCCGCGGGTCGAGGGCAGGGTAAGCGATGCGCGGTGGCGCTGCACGCAGCCTGCGTGTTTGGGCCTTGTCGTTTCGTTTATTGGTCTTTGGACGGTGCTGGGGCGTCTTGTCGGGAAAGCCTCTCACAGGAACCGGCGCCCACCGTCTCGGGACGTCTGCTCAGAGGACGCGCCGCAGGGCGATCCACGGAGGAAATAAAACCAGCAGGGACAGCACACAGCCCAGAGGTGGGGACGCCTCCTTGCCCGGGTCCCGCGCAGCTTTCTTCCCCCGTGGGTGCTGCCCCTGAGGGCGGGAGGAGAATCCTCCCCGCTGCTGTGCCCTGGAAGCCGCTCCCAGGCCCAGCTTGGGGAGCTTGGGGAGGTGGAGAGTCCCTAGGAGGCGGGGCCTGGTGGGAGGCAGTGAGGTCGTTGGGGGCGTGCCCTTCAAAGGGAGCCTTTCTGTTCCCGCCCCTTGGCTTCCTGGCACCATGAATGAGCGGGTCTCCACCGTGAGCTCTCCATATGGTGTCCGGTGCTGTCACAGGCCTGGAGCCGGTGACCGTGGGCTGAAACCCCTGACTGTCAGCCAAATAAACCTTTCTGCTTATTAAGTGTGTTTTCTCAAGAGTTTGTTACAGCAGCAGAACGCTGTCCTCTGAATTTTGATTTCAGTTCTATAGCATCTTAGTTTCTCTCCATTGTGCCTTGAACATGCTTTATACTCTTGCACTCTCGATTTTTGAAGGGATTCTTTACAAATTAGAATGATTGGTCCTTTATCTGTGATGTAACTTGCAAATATTTTCTGTCATTTTTCCATTTGTCTGTTTTTCTAACCACCCTGTTACCACCTGTGCAAGTTAACTCCAGAGTAAAAGGCTTATGTGAAAGCTTTATTTTGAGCACCAATTAATAATTTACTTTTAAGGGCCCACAAAATTCAAAACTTGCCAAATAAAGATAAAAACCAGGAACAACTTTCAAAGACACGGGTAGGCAGTGCACCTATGAAGTCTATTCATGGCACAAAACTGCATTCTCTGAGAAGTTGTATAATCAAGATCAGCATTCAGAATATTTTAACAGCCTGGAAATAAAATTTAGTACAATAATGTTTTGTACTTAGGCTTAAAGACATTAATTCCATATGTTCAAGATTGGGGACATCTGCCTTCACGGAAATTCATGTATGTATTAATTTTGGTTTTTAGTAGACCACATACTTACATAAACCCATCAGGGTGTCACCGTAGCTACAAGAAATACTTTTCTTAGTGACATCGGATGGAGGTCGTTCTGATCATGGAGAAAATGGCCCCTTTGGACCTACACTGACCAGACCACAAAAATATTTACAACTTACATCACAGCTAAAGGACTAATTGTCTGTGTCAGGTCGGGGACCACACATCGGGAGGGCCAGGATCTCTGTGAGCAGGCATCAGAGGCTGAGTGGTGAGGGTGGGAAGCAGATGGTGACAGAGGGACCCCGGGAACTGGGTGGTCCATCTGAGCAGGGAGGCCACTTCATGGTCAGCCTGGAGCAGCCTGGGCAGGGGTCGTGGCTGCAGCAGGTGGGCTGTCTGCAAGGGGAGCTGTTCAGTGGTCCTGTGACCCCTGCTAGGGGTGGCCTGGCTTCTTCCCCTGTGGGCTCCTGGGGCCGTGGTCCTGGGACAGGGCCATGGGGCCACCAGGAAGGGGGCTGTCCTGCAGCCATGTGGAGGCAGTTGGGCACCAGGTTCTGTCGCCTGGTTCACAGAACCATCTTTGCTTCTTCCTGGTATCGTCTGTTCGTGGAGAACGAGAGCAGGTGGGGAAAGGGGGAGTTTTTGGCTGACTAAAGTAGATGAAAAGTTTTGGAGAAACATGAGTCTGTAGCATTTCATACTAAAATGTGTGAGCCTTGAGTTTCCTGAGAGCAGGGACCGCTCCTGACCATGGTGCTGTGGGCCAAGGCCTTGGACGCCGCCTCTGCTTATCCATCTGCAGTTAGTGCTGATCCCTGCCCTCCCTCCCCATGGCCGAGGAGAGCGATCAGCGTCTCGTGTGGGCTGTACTTGATTAATCCCTGCTCGGGGAACTCGGAATCCTTCCTGTTGTAATCTTGCTGTCAAACTCTAACATGCAGGAATCGGCTGGGGATGGGGTGAAAGTGCAGATTTTGATTCTGTGGGTCAGAGTGGCTCTGAGTGTCTGCATCTCTAGCAGCTCTGAGGTGAGGCCAGTTCAGTGTCCTGAAGCAGCACTCTGCAGTGTCCCCCAGGAACACCTGTCATGTTCCCACCTGCTTGCTTAAAGTGCAGATTCCCAGGCTGCACCTGATCTCCAGGACCAGAATCTGTAGTGTGGCACCTAAGAATCGGCTTTTGAACTGGCACTTCGTTTGAACTGGCACATCAGGTGATTCTTAAGCACACAGAGGGTTTTGAGTCACTGGCTTTGGAAAATGGATAGGGGGGCCATGTTGGTCATCTTTCTATTACTATAATGAAATACTTGAGATAAGCAACTTCTCAGGAAAAGTGGTTTGGGGCTGGGGACGTGGTTCAGCGGTGGAGCACTTGTCTGGTGCACATTGAGTCCCTGGGTATGATCCCCAGCACTGCCCAAAAAAAAAAAGCCAGGCACACTGGCACACGCCCTGTGCGACTTCCTGCTGTCCATGCTGGTGCTGCCCTTTGTGGGGAGGCTTAAACAGGAGGATTGCAAGTTTGAGGCCATCTCAGTCACTTAGCGAGACCCTGTCTCAAAATAAAAACTAGAAAGGGCTGGGGATGTAGCTCAGTAAGGTGCCCCTGGGACAGATGCCCAGTACCAAAAGAAAAAAAAAAATAGAGGGGGAAGTTTCTCTTGGCGCCGGAGGTTCCAGTCCGTGGTCACCTGGCCCATTACTTTCGGACCTGTGGTGAGGCAGCCCATGGTGGACCAGAGACACTCACCTCATGGCAGGCGGGGAAGTGAAAGATGGAGAGCCTGGGGTGCCGCAGTCCCCTTCCAGGGTACATCCCAATGACCCAGAACCCGCCGTTAGGCCCCGCCTCCTACGGCTGCACTCCTCTCATTAGCACTAAGTGGAGGCCGAGCCTTTAGCATGTGGGCCTTTGGGACACTGCAGACCCCAACTTTGGGCTGGAGGAGAAGTCATTCAAAGCCCAGAGTGAGCCGCACACGGGACAAGGCACAGGGAGGGCTGGGGAGGCTGGCTGGGTGACAGCCCCGGGTCTCCTGCCTCTTCCAAGCCGCAGACGAGGTGATCTGATGGCTCTTCCCGTCCCTGTCTTGTCTCCGCAGCCGTCCAGCATGCGTTGCCCACCCCAGGCTGAGGTGCACTGACCATGAGCCTCAACTCCTCCCTCAGCCACAGGAAGGAGCTGAGCAACCTCACTGTGGAGGAGGGCAGGGCAGCAGGCAGCAGTGTCCCCGAGTTCGTGGCCATCGTCGTCATCTCCGTGTTCGTCTGCCTGGGCAACCTGGTCATCGTGGTCACCTTGTACAAGAGGTCCTACCTCCTCACCCTCAGCAACAAGTTCGTCTTCAGCCTGACCCTGTCCAACTTCCTGCTGTCGGTGCTGGTGCTGCCCTTCGTGGTGACGAGCTCGGTGCGCAGGGAATGGATCTTCGGCGTGGTCTGGTGCAACTTCTCTGCCCTGCTCTACCTGCTCATCAGCTCGGCCAGCATGCTCACCCTCGGGGTCATCGCCATCGACCGGTAAGCTTGCCGGTCTCTGCTCGGGAGGGTGAGCCAGCCAAGCTCTGCCCCTCTTTGGGTTCCTGACCCAGAGCCTCTCTGGTCCACTTGCCTGGGTTTCGTAGATCGTCATGGTTGGGTCCACAACGGGTCATGAATGTGCCGTCTATGCCGCGTTGTCCAGGGGTGCAGCAGCGTACCGTCCAGTTTGTACAGGGTATTCCGTGGCATCTGCACAGTGGTGAAATTGCTGGATGACTGGTTCTCAGAATGTTGCTCTGTTTTTAAGTGAAAAAAAGAAGCTGGGCGCCGTGGCGCACGCCTGTAACCAAGCGACTTGGGAGGCTGAGGCAGGAGGATCGCGAGTTCAAAGCCAGCCTCAGCAACTTAGCAAGGCCCTAAGCAACTCAGTGAGACCCTGTCTCTAAATAAAATACAAAATAGGGCTGGGGATGTGGCTCAGTGGTCGAGTGTCCCTGGGTTCAATCCCCGGTTCCAAAAGAAAAAAGATAAAAAAAAAGATGGGCCTAGAAACCGCTCACTCCTTTTCCACGTGAGGACCAGAGCTGAGGTCGAGAGGTGTCAGCAGGGCCGGCTCTGGCCTCCCGACTCGCTGCCTTTCCTCCAGCACAGGCCAGGTGGAGGTCCCTCGCTCCTTCACAGTGCAGGACAGGAGGGGCAGCAAGGGTCGGGACAGCCAGGCGATATAGACAGTGGCACCGGCAGGGCAGTGACCTTCCAGTCTGGCCGCTCTGTGCTGGGCTCTGCGAGGACTGTCACTGCCGCTCCTCTGGTGCTGGCAGAGGTGGCCACGCAGGTCTCAGGCCTTGGTGGTAGTCTCCGCCTCTCTTAGGACTTTCCGGTGGTCCCTTCTCTCCTAGGAGAGGCTGGGACTTCATGGAGACGGAGGGCAGGCCAAGGGCTGTGCGATCTGGGCAGTGGGTGCTAGTGCCCAGGCTCTTTCTGGACCTCAGGCGTTCAGTGGTGCCTGGTGGTGGGACCGTCCCTCGGGAGCACAGGCCTCCTCTGGGCCCCGGGCTGGAATCCGTCGGCCTCTGCGTCTGTGCAGAGGGTGCGGGAGGGAGAGGACTTCCATCCGAAGGAATCGGTCGTCTCAGTGCCTAATGCAGAAAATACAATACAGAAAATGTAACTATCGCGCGTGACAGAAGGAGCGCTCAGTCTCAGCCAGCAGCGGCACGTTCGTCCCCGCGAATCTGCCCTGCACACAGGGTTCTGTGGCTGTTGTCACCTCCTGTGGCCTGCAGCTTCCTTGGGGGCTGGGACTGAGGTCCCGTGGCTGGCTCCGAGGTTTCAGGACTTGCCCTTCTCAGGGGTGTGTCCCTCGGAATTGCCCGGTTGTCAGGAATGTGGACGGTGCTGCCAGCTTTGGTGCAGGAAGATCAGTGGCCCTCCAGAAAGCCCCCCGCGGGCCTGCTCTGTGGCTGCTGGCGGAGTCTGGTGCGGGCGGACTACGTGGCGTTGACAGGAGATCGCGGGGCTCGAGGGCCCTGGGGAGGAATATGGTCTCACTGTTTTACAAAACATCACTGATTTTTTTTTTTTTTTTGAACCAGGGATTGAACTCAGGGACACTCGGCCACTGAGCCACATCCCCAGCTCTATTTTGTATTTTATTTAGAGACAGGGTCTCACTGAGTTGCTAAGGGCCTCGCTAAGTTGCTGAGGCTGGTTTTGAACTCGCGATCCTCCTGACTCAGCCTCCCAAGTCGCTTGGATTACAGACGTGCCCCACCACGCCCGGCCAACATCACTGATTTTTGAACACCCCCTCCTGGGTCCTGGAATGCGGGTGAGGACCAGCGGCTCAGGTGCAGGGTGGGGATGGCCTCTGAGTCCCCTGGCAGTGCCGCGGGGAGCTACTGCTCCTCGAAGGTGCCCCTGTGCACGGCAGTCAGGCGGCGGCACGCTGCTCGCCTGCCCCGGGTCCACCGGAGTGAGCTGCGCTTTCCCACCACAGCGCACGGGGACGGCCAGCTGGCCTCCGGCAGGGCCTTCATCTCTGACACTGGAGTTTCTGCCGGGTGGCTGCTCCAGGGGGCTGTGCCCAGTCTTGAGGGGTAGTGAAGCACGAGCACCCCAGGCCTGGCACATGGGGAGGCGGTTCTGGGCAGAGGTGGACCTGCCTGTGCCTGGGTTCACGGGGCAGAGTGGCCTGCAAACCACCCACCAGCCGTGCTGCTGTGGGGCCTGGACGCTGGCCTTTGAGCTGGCCCTCAACAGCGGGTGGGACTGCACCGGTGGACAGCATCCAGGGACCCCGAGCCAGGGAGGCAGGCGTGTGACCAAGTGACCTTGGAACCGTGTGTGAAGTGGACGCACTACATTCAGGCCCCGCGAGAACGCAGGGGACAGGCAGCGCGTGGTGGCTGTGGGGCAGCAGAGCCAGGGCGGGCGGCTGGACACGGCAGTCACCCCACTGAGCTTTCATCAGCCACCCATGCCTCCGGCCTGGCCCAGGGCCACCCGTCAGTGCTGCCCTGAGAAGGACCCATCGCTCTGGTCAGCCTGCTTGTCCTCTGGAGATCATCCACTTCCTGGAAGCACAGGATGGTGCACCGGGCTGTGGCCAGGTCTTGGCGACCAACATACCAGATGCCGCAGGATTTGGGGTCTCCAGATGTCTTGACGGCAGATGCGGTTCATCTGCGACTGGCCGTCACTCCTGTGGGTTAAACACAGGTGACCGACAGGTATTGTGTATGGGAAAGAGGGAGCAGGCGGCGGAGGGAAGGAGCGGGCGTGTGGGGGCAGGCAAGTGAGGGCAGGGCAGAGGCGAGCTGGACCGAGGAAGGGGAGGGTGCCCCGACCATGGCCACCTGCTCGTCCCTGCTGGCTCTCCGCGGTGGGTGAGCTCGGCTGTCCTCCACAGCGACCCCTTTGGCCCACATTTTACAGATGGGCAAAGTCAGGGTTTAAGGCCTTGAGTCTGTTGCCCAAGGTCACAGGGCTGTTGAGTGCCCCCACCCCGTCCTGAGATGCCCAACCTGTACCGTCAGTGGGTCCTCAAAGCCACCAGGACAGTGCTGTCAATCACACAGCCGGTCAGCTTCGCCGAGCGCTTCCCAGTCTCGGGACTGGTGACCTTTATTAGGGTTGCTGTGCTGAGCCTGGAGCCCTGGGGACTGAGCCCGCTGCTCTGGAGCTAGGTCGTGCTTCCTGTGAGGCCGCTCTCTGGTCATTGCAGGATAAGTGGCAGCTTCCTGGCCCCTGCTCACCAGGTACAAGCGACACCTCCAGGGGAGACAGTGCAGAGCCTCGTAGACAGTGCCATACACGCCCCAGCTGAGAATCCTGGAGGGTGGTACCCACCAGCACAGGGTGCAGCTCAGGGCCGGGGGCTCATCCGCAGGCCTGAGGGCCTGGGTGCCATCCCCGCACCGAGGAAGGAAGGATGGGAAGGAGGCGGGAAGAAGAAAGAAACCACAGGGCAGTTGGACAGAGAGCCACGCAGGGCAGAGCAGACTGGCCAGGGGCTGGCTGGCTGCCATGAGGCACCCCTTCAGGGTTAGTATCCCAGACCAGCCAGCGGAGCCGCAGCTGGGCCGGCCCTGGCAGCAGGGTCACTGTGAGCAAGTCCTTGCTGCCCGTGAGTGGCATGCAGTCACCCCGAGCTGAGCCAAGGTACGCCAGGGCTGCCGGGTGCCAGGGCCTTCCGCCCACATCGTGGTCCCCGAAAACTGCCATTCTAGAAACAGTAGGTACCGAGGACGGTAGCTTGGGTGCAGGATGAAGGCCACTGTGCTGTTAGGACCTCGCTCGCTCTTGGAGGTCGATGGGTCCCCCGGGAGTCGGCCTCAGTGCTCCTCAGCTGTGCCTGAGCTCGGCTGGGGAACAGGTGGCTGAGGCCTGTGGAACCACACATTCCAATGCATAGAATCCCCCTCTCCAGATGGAACCCAAAGCAAAGTGGCCCCAGGGTGTGTGACTGTTCAGGGGCTGGACAGGGACCTGTGGGGCTTTTCTGGCCGAGAGGCAAACTCGGGACGCAGGAAATACCATCCGGTTCTGTGGGAGCTGCCTGTGCTGGACCTCACCAGCGAGTGACCTCAGAGCCACTTGCTACAGTAAGGAAGTTGCTCGGGGTCTGCGACTGGAGTCAGCAGCCTTCCTGCCTCCTCCGTCAGGAAGCTGCCTGATGGGGCCCCATCCCTGCCCCTGGACCATGGCTCTGGAGCAAGGTGGCTTGCCAGGCACAGCTCACATGTGTGTTGGGGACCATGGAGTCATGACCTGGGTTACTTTCTCTTCAGTGTCCTTGCCTATGGAAGGAGGGCCACGGACCACTGCTCACAGCTGGGGTGGTCCTCCTGGCCTTTCCCACCCCACCCCACCTGCTGCGTGTCTGCCTCCCCCCCACCCCCCCACCTGCACGTCCAGGACACACAGGCTTTCAGGAAATGTCCACTGAGTGGGGTCCGGAGGCCTCCTGTGGGTTCTCCCCAGATCCCTCTGCAGACTGATCTAAGTGGATTACCACCAGCAGCAGCAGATGCATGGCCCCTCGGGGCCCCTGCAGAGGCTCAGGGTGACCAGGTGGGATCGGCTGTGCCCACCCGAAGCAGCACTCAGCTCTGGGCCTCGCCAGCACCCCACCTGCCCTTGCTGAAGGCCTGCAGAGTTGGGACTGCAACCTGCGACTCCTGGAGGGCTGGGGAGGCCGCTGGTGCCGTCCTGCTTGCTGTCCTTGACTCCCCCTCTCACCTCTGCTCCTCTTTCTAGCTATTACGCCGTCCTGTACCCGATGGTGTACCCCACGAAGATCACGGGGAACCGCGCCGTCATGGCACTGGTCTACATCTGGCTGCACTCACTGGTCGGCTGCCTGCCCCCGCTGTTCGGGTGGTCATCGGTGGAGTTTGACGAGTTCAAGTGGATGTGTGTGGCCGCCTGGCACCGGGAGCCCGGCTACACAGCCTTCTGGCAGATCTGGTGTGCCCTGTTCCCCTTTCTAGTCATGCTGGTGTGCTACGGATTCATCTTCCGCGTGGCCAGGGTCAAGGCACGCAAGGTGCATTGTGGCTCAGTGGTCATTGTGGAGGAGGACGCCCGGAGGAGCGGCAGGAAGAACTCCAGCACCTCCACCTCCTCCTCCGGCAGTAGGAGGAACGCCTTCCAGGGTGTGGTCTACTCGGCCAACCAGTGCAAGGCCCTCGTCACAATCCTGGTGGTCATTGGCGCCTTCATGGTCACCTGGGGCCCCTACATGGTGGTTATCACCGCTGAGGCCCTCTGGGGGAAGAACTGTGTCTCCCCGACCCTGGAGACCTGGGCCACGTGGCTGTCCTTCACCAGTGCCGTCTGCCACCCCCTGATCTACGGACTCTGGAACAAGACGGTCCGCAAGGAGCTCCTGGGCATGTGCTTTGGGGACCGCTACTACCGGGAACCGTTTGTGCAGCGCCAGAGGACCTCCAGGATCTTCAGCATTTCCAACAGAATCACAGGTAACTGGCAGCCTGTTAGGAAAGGGGACCCGCACTGGGCAGAGGTGGGCAGAGGGCTTCCTTCGCTGCTCTGGCCGTTGGCGGGTGGGTGTGCTGATGACTGTGGCCTCCGGGCTCAAGGCACGGATATCCTGGGGGGAAGGAGCACGGCAGTGTCCCTGGGATTCCAGGCACCTTCCCATGAGGCAGCAGCTCAAGGCTGTTTCCCCCAGGCCACCAGCATAGTTTCAAAGCATCAGGCTGGGGACACCACGACACAGAAGTCTGTTTTCTGAAGTCCAGCTGGGGCTCACCCGTCTCTCTAGGGAGGAGCACTCAGCCTGCCCAGGGCCACCTCCCCTCTCCTCCCTTCTGGCTCCTCCCCAGCTGGCTGCTCATCAGCTGTCCCTCCTCCAGCACACCCAGACCCCCCCTCCCAGGCCAGGGGTCTCTTTGTTTGGTCCCTGACACTCTGGGAGGTGTTATGCCAGACCTCTGCCCTTCACTTGGGTGTCACCATGGTGACCAAGGCTGCCCTGCCCGCTGCCAGCTGACTGGGAATCGGTAGCACCACATTCCGTGAGACCCAGAGGAAGCACCATCACCAGGGATCAGATTTGTCTAAGTCTTGATTTTGAAATGACTTTAGATTTACAGGAGAGTGGGACGAGCAGGTGCGTGTGAGGCGGGTGCCCGCCCTCCTGGGGAGCGTGACTGTGTGATCTGAGGGCCTCACGGTCAGGGAGAGGCTAGACACAGCAGGATGGTGCTGCGGGTGGCGCCTCGTGGCCTGTCCTGCACTGGCCACACCGCCCTGGACCCCCTGGTGGAGCACTGTCCCGAGCTGTGTTGCCTCTGGTGGTTTCCGCCAGTCACCCTCTCCTCCAGCGGCCGTAGCACCCACTGGCGGATCCTGCCCGCCAGCTGTCACTCTTGTTCTGAGGGGAGGCAGCTGGAGGTCCGGGACCATGTCTGAGGGAGCCACCACCTGGCCCGGCCCCTGGAGGGCCCCAGACTGTGGGTCTCACCTCCGGCCGGGCAACTTTGGCAACTCATCCACCGCTGGTTAATTTCCCCTCGTGAAATAGAGGGGTCACCACTTCCCCTGAAGAGGGAGGGAGAGTGATGAGTCCTGATGACCATGGCCACTCAGTGGCAGAGGTGACAGGGCCCCACGTGGCAGGGTCACACCCCAGCATATTGCTGCGTGTGGTGGCGTTTTCAGAAAGTTGGTCCTGGAGAGGGGAAGGAAGCTCGAGGTTTTTCATTTTAGTCGTGAGAGGAAAACTTTCCCTGTGTCCTAGTGTTTCCCGCAGTGAGCGCCCAGCCTGCCCCTCACGTCCACCTGTCCAGAGGGACTTGGGCACCAGTGGGACACAGTGTTGGCTTCCTTTCACTAATTGCTGTGTTCGTTCAGAGTTTGTAAAATCACTCGTCTTCTAGGCGAAAACCAATGGGTGTTTTCCACTCCAACGAACTTGAGAATGAGCAGGGAGACAATGGAGGCGGGAATGAGCAGGAGGGTAGGCGGCAAGAAGGGCGTCTGCTCTTTGGCCAGATTCCCAGGTGCGTCACTGGCCACTGTCCTGGAAGGACCCCGGGCTCGGAAGGGAGCAGGTGGAGGGCAGCCGCATGGCAGGCCAAGGCGGCCGGCCGTCTTCCCACGAGGGGAAAGGCTGTCTTGTGGGTGCTTGGAGTTGAAGAGCTTGTGGACGAGGGTTCTGAGTCCTTGGCCTTCTCCAGGGACAGGACCAAGGGAGTCCCCTTGGTTCCTCCCGGAAGGGCCTGATGGCAGGAGGAGGCAGCAGTGCCAGGAGGCGGCAGCAGTGCCAGGAGGCGTCGGGGAGCAAGGCAGATGCAGCCGGTCCCAGCCGCACGCTCGCCCTGTGCTGGCCATGCAGGGCACTGGTCCTGTCTCAGCCCAGGGCAGGGCTTTGGCCCACAGCTGACTCCTCCACCCACAGTACTTCTGCTGCGAGCCTGCCTCTGTCCCTCCTGTCCCCTGGAGCACACGAGTGCCCAGCGTTCCCATGGGTGAGGACGGGGAGATTCTTTCCAGAGCCAGCAAGAAGTGCCTGGGGGCTCCGTCCTGCTGTGTGGGTCGCCGGTTGCAGGGGCACCTGGAAAGCTCTCACCCGCGGGGAGACCAGGTCCGTTCAAGCAGTGCGAAGGCAGAAGCACATTCCACAGTGCCGGAGCACCCCCGACGGGGACGCCACCCGGGACAGCGAGACCTCGTGCGTGGCAGGTCCCAGCTATAGGCAGTGGGTTCTGAGCCGCATTCCTGTCGCCTCAAGCAGAAGGTTTCTGTGGAGTGCCAACAACTGCTGGGCCGCCAGACCTTCTGCTTGTGGTCAGTAGCATGTTCCAGTGAGGCCTCACCTAGGAGCTGAGCTGTCTGGGCCTCCTGGAGGCTGTGGCCACGCCTCCCTCATGGCGGGTGGGTCAGCCTGAGTGGCGCGTGGCTTCTGGTGGTGAAAGGTGTGCGCCATGCTAGCATTTGGCCTTAGCTGCTAAGCCACAATCTGAAGCTGGCAGATGGTCACTGGCAGGCAGAGGGAAGAGGGGCCTGGGCAGAGCAGCCAGACCTGCTCCCGCCAGACCCAGCCCGAGAGCGTGGCCTGGTGTGGCAGTGTCTTACTGACTTGGAGCCTGCGGCGAGGTAACTGACTTCAATATGCCTCACGCAGGCAGCCACCTCACCCCGAAGCTGCTCCTGACCTCTTCTCCTGGGGCTGCGCCCCGAGCACTCCCCGCGACGACATGGGTCTTAGTGAGGAGCTGCAGGGGCTCGTCCTCGGCCGGGGGCTCTGGCTGCCTGACACAGTGAGGTGTGCTTCTCTGTCTGCTTGGATCTCCTGTAACTCGTTGCGCCTGGACAGGTGTCCTCACCTGGGCTGTGCCCCCGGCTCTGGCTGCAGACAGGACCTCCCTGGCTGCCCCTCCTTCCCACGAGGGAAGCGCCTCATCGCAGGTCCTTGAGGAGCCTGGACTGGGGAAGGGGAGGCAGCCCGGAGCCTTTGAACTCGCCTCCCTGGAGCCTTTGAACTCGCCGCCCTGGCTTTCCTAGGTCTTTCTGGTGGCACCTCCAGGTCTCGTGGTTCCCGCTCACCCTGGAATCCTGCCGTGGTTTCAGTTCCTAAGAGGACCAGTGGCTTTCACCCACCGCATGCTCCTGGGGAGCCGCAAACCCCAAGGCCTGTCGCAGGGCTCTCTTTGTTTTAAGGGGTTGGATCAGGCCCAGAAGATGTGGCGTTGTTTCATGTGACAAGTTGCAGGGTGACTGCGCTTTCAGCAGGAGATGCTTTATAAACAGACTGGAGATGCCACCTGGCTGCCCTGATTCCAGACCTTCCCACCGAGCCACAGTGGTCTGGCACAGAAGGTTCCTCCCACTGGTGGACACCAAGACACGTGCCTGGCGTTTGCATGGCCTCAGAAATGGCGTCCAAAACCCACTGTGGCTTCCACCATCCCAGCTGGCAGGGGCCCTGTGGGCGCTGCCCTCCACACCAGGCCTCCCACTGAACACAGCTGTGTTCTGCACCAAGACCCTGGAGGAGAGGCCAGGCGCAGGGGAGGTGCTCGGGTGTCCTCTGGCCCTGCCCTGTCACCCACGCCCAGCAAAGGGGAAAGCAAAGGCACAGCTTCTTGGGGGGCTCCCAAAGATGACGGAAGGAAGTCCTGAGGGAAGCTCGCTGGGACTGCCATGCCTGACCCTGCCATTTCCTCCCTGGCTCCAGGGAGTACATTCTATGACCTTGTACCCTCAGAAACAGAAGGGACGAAATTAAAGAGGCCTTCCACTGGGAATGAGTGGTAGAACACAAGCGCGTCCTTGTGTCCGTCTCCCGCTGCAGTAACAAAACGCCTGAGGGCAGGTAATTTATAGTGGACAAAGAGGATTCCGGAGTCTAGGAAGCCCAGGAGCATGGTGCCGTCATCTGGCAAGGCTCTCTGTGCTGTCACCCATACCATGTCCTGTGGAAGAGCAGGGGCAGAGCAGGTGGGGCCACACCCACGTTCCCAGCGCGCCGTCCTTGAGGTGGCTCACCCGCCTCTGCAGTAATGAGGCGGAGCCATTCCTCAGCCTACCTCCCAGCATCGCTGCCCTGGGAGGGCGTCTCCCCCGCGGGCTTTGGGAACACCTGCAAACCGCAGCAGGGATGCCTCTGCCGGGCTGCTCGGTGTTCCTGGGAAGAGATCTCGGGTCCCAGCCTCCAGCCCGGCTCGAGTGGGATACGGGTTGGGGTCTGTTGAACTCACTTCTCACCCATCGGCGCCGACCATCAGTCCTGCTCTCAGCTGCGCCCCACGTCTCCGAGGCCGAAGCCCCTGGTTCTTGCTCTGCTACCTCCTGCCTGCTCTGGGCGTGGGTGCTGAAGGTGGGGGTGAGGGCCAAGCAGCCCTGCTGCTTCCCGCCTGCAGCGGCTCCGGCCTCGGGGGCCCAAGCCCAGCGGAGGGAGCTGGCGTCTCGGCCTGGCCCTGCCTGCCAGCCTCAGTCCCTGACCCTGGGTCGGTGTGTCCTCGTCCTTCCCTGCGTGTTCCCAGTTCCTCTCCCCTTTGGGGTTTAAGTCTCTAAAACTCTCCTCTATATTCAAGCAGGATTTCAGGAGGGGACAGGGTTTGGTCCTCCAGGCTGGCCTTGCACCTCGGGTGCCCCGTGGGCAGAGTGGAAGGGAGCAGCTGCGGTCCCTCAGGGACAGGGCGACCTTGCCAGGGAGGCTGGGCAGAGGCTGTGGGTCCGCTGCGGGTGACGGCGTAGGAGCTGCTGCTGTCACGCCTGTGTTGCCTTTCAGACCTGGGCCTGTCCCCACACCTCTCGGCACTCATGGCAGGAGGACAGCCCCTGGGGCACAGCAGCAGCACCGGGGACACTGGCTTCAGCTGCTCCCGTGACTCAGGTAAGCTTGCTAGGCGGGCCACTCAGCAGGTCCCCCTCCTGTGCCTGCTCCCCGTGAGGAGGCGCCTGGCCCACTCTGCTGCCAAGGGTGTCCTCTGGGTCCACGGTGCCCGAGGAGTTGACTCAGATGTGATTTGTCATTCTAATTCCGATGGTCGCTGGCGGGAGGGCCTCGTCTCCGCTGGCCCTGTGCAGCCGCGCTGTCCTGGGCAAGCTCGGGAACCCAGGTCCCCTGCGTGGCAAATGGGGGCAGCAGCCCCTGTATCAGAGGGCATCTGTCCCTGGCGTGGAGGGAGCCCCCCGAGCTCCCCGAAGAAGCCCCCCCAGACCCGTGCCCAGTCTAGCTGAGCTCTGCCGGAGGCGCCTGCACCGGCTGCCCCGTCCACCCTGGGCCCTGCGGGCGCCTGTCTGGACTCTGGCAGGGGGCGCGCCTCCTCGGAGAGGCTGCTGGGTCTCCCGGGGCCAGGCCACGGAGCTCCAGAGGCAGCCGGGCACGGGCCGCGCCCTTACCATCCGACGGGCACCCAGGCACAGCGCCAGCCCCGGGCAGCGGCCTGGGCAGGGGGTTCCACCTGCGGCGCCAAAAAGTCCTGTTGTTTTTTTAAAATGTCGATTCCCAACACACTTTAAGCTCCCAAGTCTCCGCGTTCACGGGGCACGCGCGTCTCAACTGTGGTGAGTGCGGTCACACTGAGGCAGGTCACCCAGCCCGCCCGCCTGCCCTGCGGCCTGGCAGACGCGGCGCCCTGCGCGTGGTGGCCCGACTGCTGGCCGCGGCAGGCTCCCCGAGGGGTGGCGCCGCCTCCGGGGCCGCTGCAGGCAGCTGGCCGCAGGGATGGGGTCTGAAGGAGCGGCGGGGACGGGCGTGGGGCCCGGTGCCGCCGATCCACGAGCAGCCCCGCCTCGCCCAGGGACGGACGCGATGCTGCTGGAGGACTGCTCCTCCGAGGACGCCCCGCCCGCCCCCTGCGCCTGCCCGCCCAGGAGGAGGAGCTCGGTGACGTTTGAGGACGAAGTGGAGCAAATCAAAGGTGGGTTCTGTGACGGGAAGGAGCCCCGCTCGCCCCCGCACGCCACCCCGTGACTCCCGGCCCTGCTGGCCTCCCTGGAGTCTGCGGCTCCCAGCTCAGAGCAAGCGGGTCCATGGCTGGGGAAGCAGCCGTCCCACTCCAGGCCCCGCGCAGGTCCTGGCTGCCTCTCCCCCAGGACGGCGGCTGGGGAAGCGCGTCCCTCTTCCTCTGGGGGTTGTGCCTTTCTCCATGTGGGACAGCTGCTTCCAGTTGGCCCCGAGAGTAAAGCCAAAGCTGCCATCTGACTGTTGCCCCCACACTGAGGTGGGCGCTGGGATCCTGCAAGGAAGTGACACCAGCCGTAGCCACCTTCCTCCTCCACCTGTTCTGAACGCCCAGCACCCCTGTCACCCTGGAACTTGGCATGAACTTCCCGACAGGCGTGCTGAGTACAAGAACGACAAAGGAGCCCCCGGCTGCCCAGGAACTTTAGCATCCCTGCGCTGGGCGGCGTGAGGACGGCCGCAGCAAGGCTGGGGGCTGTGGAGGACAGCCAGGGCGCGAAGGTTGAGGCTCCAGAAAGGCGAATGTGAAAATGAGTGTGGGCCCAACAGAGTTGGCAGTGCCCGACTGATGTCTTCTACTTTCTCTCTGCGTGATTAATCTCCTCCCTGAGTTCAGAGTGAACGCAGAGGTGGTCACGCAGGGCAGAGGGGAGGGCTCCGAACCACCCACTTCACTGACAAGGCAGGTTCGAGGAGAGCGCTGGGCCAGAGCCCCCCAGGCTTCGTGATTATTACCTTTACAGAAACGATTAAGGGACCCCACTCTGCCCCGGCCCTGCGTCCTGGGAGTGCACTTCCGAAAGCGCCTCTCTGCAGGCCTGGGAGCGAGCCGCTGGCCGGTGGCACCATGACGCGAGGGGCAGGGGGCCAGTGCCTCTCCTCTCTTCCCTCCCAGAGAGCGGGACACGCGCTGCTGGCGCCATGGCCCACTCCCGGATCCCAGCAACGCAGGAGGCTGAGGCAGGAGAACAGAAAGCTTGAGTCAGCTCAGCAACTTAATGAGAACTTACTTGAGACCTTGTCTCAAAATAAAAATCAGATGGATATAGCTCACTGAGCTTGCTCAGTGGGTGAAGCCCACTGAGTTTGATCCCTAGTCCTGATAAAAAAGAGGGCTATGTGTAGGTTGCCGGCTCTTTAGGAGATGTGAGGACAAATTTCCCCCCCAAGTAACCAGAGAGAATAGACAGTGCATCTGTGATAGTAGGGCAAGGGGTGTGAAACTGAAGAACCACCTTCCTCCCTGTCCTGTTGATTTCAGTCCCCAGGGGTCCTAGTCCTGGGTAGGGTACCTGAATGTCTCTTCCTGCCCTGAGGTCCCCATGACTTAAGGAAGCTCTGAGCAATATGGAGAGGAGACAGCTGGCATTTGGGTCTATGGTGGTCACGGTCACCAATAGTACTCTGATCCAGAGAATGGGAAGAGCAGAGAACTCTTCAGAGATGGCTATGCATCTAAAAGGAATTCACTGTTACTACAGAGACCCTATGAAATAAGAACTCTTTTTGCCGGGCGCGGTGGCGCACGCCTGTAATCCCAGCACTTGGGAGGCTGAGGCAGGAAGATCGTGAGTTCAAAGCCACCCTCAGCAACTTAGCGAGGCCCTAAGCAACTCAGTGAGACCCCGTCTCTAAATGAAATACAAAATAGGGCTGGGGATGTGGCAAGGCAGCAGCCGCAGTCTCCGCCGGGTAGTCCTTGGTCCTGGCTCCTCTGCTAACCTTCTCTCTGCCTTCTCCCCAGAAGCTGCCAAGAACTCCATCCTCCATGTGAAAGCTGAAGTACACAAGTCCTTGGACAGCTACGCAGCCAGCTTGGCCAGAGCCATTGAGGCTGAGGCCAAAATCAACTTATTTGGGGAGGAGGCTTTGCCAGGCGTTTTGTTCCCGGCTCGGGCTATTCCCGGGGCTGGCCCTGGGGGCCGCCGAGGCAGCAGAGCTCTTGCGAGTCAGAGGCTGCAGCTGCAGAGCATTGAAGAGGGGAACATTTTAGCTGCAGAAGAGAGATGAGGGCCTCGGGGTGGACTGGGCTGGATGGAGCCAGGGGTGCTGGCCCTCGGAAGGAGTCCTACACAATCGGTGCCAGAGCCTGGAACACGTCACCGCACACAGGAAGGAAGCACCTGGTGCGCATTCGCAGGAGTGAAGGTGATGGCTCTGGTCTGTGACCTCAGTGTCTGCTGTGAGATCACGTGTAGGCTGCTTCTGGGTCCCAGCGATGAACCAGAGGCATCTGAAGCACACAAGGGCAGGTGGAGGTGTGGCACGCAGGAGGAGCTGGGACTGGAAGGAGACCACCACACAGACCATTCCTGCGGGGAGGCGGGCCGTGGCCCAGGGCGGCTGAGGGCAGCAAGGCACTTAACCTGCGAGCTCGTCCTGGGCCCGCAGGCTCTAGGCAGGCAGTGTGGGGCCAGTCACTGGTACCAAATGGTCCACAGGGCGACCCAGGAGCACAGTCCTGGTTAGGACCCGCCCACCTCCCCACTGGCAGATGCTTTGGTATTTCCAAAAGAAGGGCGAAACCACTATAAATAAGCCAGAAAAGGCAGGTACCAGTTGTTTCATGTCCAGAATTTAGAAACAAGCAAACAGCACATCTGGTGACCCCAGCTGAGCAGGGTGGTGGCACCCAGCACAGCCGGGAAGCACGCGCGCTCGGTGGACAGATTCTGCCGGTCCTGTTTGAGTGCTCTGTGGAGAGGGCTGGCCTTGAGGGCACAGGGGACACTCCTGGGAGCAAGTTCCTGTCCTGCACCCCGGCACCCCAGGTAGAAGCACTGGATCTGGACTCGGGCTGCAACGTGGTCCTGGGCCCAGCTCCGCCTTGTCCCTGCAGGTGGTTCGGGATGCCCTGTGCCCTCCCAACGTCATTTGTAAAGTGGGACAGTGGGTGGGGAGCTGGCCCAGTGCTCTCCAAGGTCATTTCTAGCTCTGCTCTTTGATTTCACTGCATTTATAAATTAGATACAGGCAAAAAGCCAGAAGCGAAGGGAGAGACAGCACTGGTGTCCCTAGGTGTGGTTCCTGGTGGGCTGTGGAGTGCTGCCTGGCCGCCCTGGTCGTGGCCTGCGTGGCTGCATTTGGAGCAGTCCTGATGGAGTGCCCAGCACCGAGAGTGACGGGAGGAAGGGAGTGGCCGCAGAGGTGGGGCCCAGGTGGTGTGGGATGTATTCGGTCAGGTGAGTTGGAACAGCCGTTGTCGTGTGGGCTTGGAGTAGTCGCTGCGGTCAATCTCCCCTTTGTGGCCCTTTGGCCTGGGTGATGACAGAAGCCAAGTTCAGGACACTGCCCTGGTCGGCAGGGGGACTTCAGAACCTGCTGTGGATTACTTCTGAAGTGTCCCTTGGGGTTGCTGGCCCCTGGAGAGACAGTCTTGGCTGTGTGGTAGACACCAGCACCTGGCTGGTCCCTGCCCTGCCCCATACACGACCTTCCAGGAGGCTGGGGGTGTCACCCTCACAGTGCCTGACCTCAACAAGGGCAGGGGCACGGGGCTTCCGCCTGCCCACAGGCAGACCATGCTCCCGCTGCTGGGTGGCTTCCGTTTTCTTTACGTGTTCTGTGTATCTCTCTTTCTAGCACTAGTCCTGTTTCAGAGGGGACCATATTCCTGATTAGCATGAACAGAGGTGGAACAGGGCAGAAACCTTGCCTCTGGGAGGGGTCACTGTTAAGTATTTTTGAGTGTAGTAAACTGGCTTGGGACCCAAGGGCTGGAGAGAGCGCCCTGATTGCTCCAGGCTGCTCCAGGGGAAGGACCCAGACTCCCAGCCCCCATGGCCGATGGCAGACCAGCTGGGGTACAGGAGGAATTAGTCCGCGCTCACCTAGAAAAGCTGCAGTTCACAAAAGGGTTCACTCTTCTCCACTGAGCGAGGCCCCTCCATTTGCTCCTCTACCGGGTGCTGCACACCTGCTGTGCGGAGCTCCACGCTGGGTGCTGGGGCAAGAGCACCCGAGCATCTCGCTCTAATTTAGGGAGAAATGCCTGGGAGATGTTGATTCTCATACAAGTCAAGTACTGGTTATAGAAAAACTTGCTCCAGAAAGAGGTGGAGCGTCTCCAGCCCGGCGTCATGGAGAGCCCTGGCAGGGGTGGCAGTGGGAGCAGTCCTGAGGGCATCTGCGCCTAGAGCCACATTCTGCACACTCAGGAATTCACACTTGCCCAGCTGTGCGACAGGGAGCAGTGGGTGTGTGTTGGAGGCAGGGCATGGGTAAGAACATTATGGGGTTCCCAAGCATTTGGAGGACACCTGCTTTTGCAGCTCAGAACCCCCACTAAACCCATGCTCACACGTGGTAAACCATGTAGCCGCAGGCCTGAGGCCTTCCTGAGGGAACCCATGGACTGGGTCATTTGGCCATTTTTTGCTTAAAACCTCAGTCCTGGGCAGGGGTTCAGCGCAGTGGGAGAGTGCTTGTTTACCATGCGTCAGGCTCTGGGTCCAATCCTCAGGACCAGGATAAAACACAACCAAAGCAAAAACCCAGTCCTGCATCTTGTGGCTTTGACGAAAGGGGAAGACTCGCAGGTTTCTGCCTCTCTGCCTCTTTCGCTGAGATTTCCACCCTGCTTGGTCCCTGTGCTGTGCTCTGCGTACCCGAGGGGGAGTGGGGGTTTCGGTGACCCAGGAGGCACAGGGCTCAGCTCAGCACCTAGCCCTTCCCCTGGCCACATGAAGACATGAGGTGGTCCTGAGACATGAGGTGGCAGCAGCGTGGCTGAGAACAGGGTAATCTCAGGGGACTGGTGGCCGAGGACCATCCAGCGGGCCTGCTTTGGTCCTGCCCAATGCAGCTGCACGACCCTAAGCTGGTCACAGCTCCTGGAGCAGCGGGTTGAGAGTGAAGACGAGGCTGTCTAACGCTCGTGTTTCTAAGGTTCTCATCTGCAAGGCTGCTTGTAGTCTTTCTGCAAAGAATTGAACAACTAATGACACTAACTCGATATTTGCAATAGACCAAGGTAGCCTGGGTCAGAAGAGGAGAGGGAGGAACAGTGCTTTGACAGCGAGACCTTGTTAGTCTGCTTCGATTACCACTCATCCCATTCTGACAGCGTGCCTCAGAGCGGGAGAGCACAGGTGTAGTGTGGGGTGGGCACGGCTGCCACCTCGTAGCTGGATGTTCCTGGGCAAGCTGCTCAGTTTCCTCGTCTGTAAAATCAAGTTCTGGAATCTG
Source organism: Glaucomys volans (assembly GCA_020662805.1). Taxonomy (NCBI): domain Eukaryota; kingdom Metazoa; phylum Chordata; class Mammalia; order Rodentia; family Sciuridae; genus Glaucomys; species Glaucomys volans. The sequence goes on from JAJEJO010000659.1 coordinate 163,856, forward strand.
TTTCTATGTGGGACACAGAATTTAGGGAGGTGTCCCTCACAGGGACGACAGGAACACTGGTAAAGTTAGGACCTGGGCTGTGGGAAGAGTCGGGCCAATGCGTTTTCTTCTTGGGAGCCCTGAGGGGGTTGGAGTATTCCTTTTACAGGTGTCTCTGTGAGAAAAAGTGAGTTGAAAAGGTAACTTTATCCTAGATTGGATGTGCTGACACTTGCTATGCGGCACAAAAGGACTTTGTGGAAAATAGGCTGTGGTGAGAAAGTGGCAGCAACAGGGAGGAGTAAGGGCCAAGTGCACGAGGAAGCAGCAAGTCTGGGGGCGAAGCGAGGCTTTCTGCCAGGAATGTCTTACCTCCGTGCTAAGGGTAGTCTGCAAAGATGAAATGTTTCTGTCACCCCGAATGACTATGAAAGGTGATATGGAGTCCCAAGTCATGATCTTAATCCAGCATGACCTTCCTTATGCCCAGCAAGGACATTCTCCCTGAGAAGTGCTTCCTAGGTGGTGAGGTCAGCTCTACCCAGCTGGGTGGGCTGTGGCTCGTGGTCACAGAACCCCCATGCCTTCCAAGCCTCTGAGGGAAGGGGAGGCGAACACTGAACTCCAGAGGAAGCCAGTCTTCAGCCTGATGCATGGGAAAATGACCTTCACCAGCTGTAAATGACGACAGGAAGGGGCAGACCAGTGCCATCCTTGTGGGGCTAAGAGTGGACAAACAGAATCCAGGAAGGCCCAAGGACATTGCCTGAGGTCTCAAAGTGAGCTAAGCCAGAAGCAAGGCCCACATCCAGGTCTCACTGTGTGCCTAAGAGAAGGAGTCAGACGTGCAGCCCTAGAGGATGAGGGATTGTTAAAAGTCGCTGCTAACGCCAGGCGCCGTGACACACACTTGTAATTCCAATGGCTCGGAGGTTGAGGTGGAAGGATCACCAGTTCAAAGCCAGCCTCAGCAACTCAGCAAGATCCTGTCTCTAAATAAAATATAAAAAGGGCTGGGAATGCGGCTGAGTGGTTAAGCACCCCTGGGTTCAATTCCCAGTAACAAAACAAAAAGTTCGCTGTTACCAGAACAGCCCAGAGGTTTCCTAAGGTAGGCAGACAACCACCATCACCAAAGGGCTTGGGAGATGGTCATGTCTGCAGCCTGGCCTAAGACAGGCTGAAGACCAAGGAAAACAATTAGATTTGTTGGGAAGAATTCAAAGCACAAACCCAGATCTGCACAAGATTACCAAGGACACAGTTTTGGTCAGCGTTCCTTTTATGGGAACGCGACACACACAGCTGTGTCCACTTCCTCTGAGCAGTATTAATAACCTAGGAATGTCCCCCATGGCACCCACCATTCTGAGACACCACAACCAAGGCGACTGCTCCCCAAGTCCTGGCAGACAAGACCCACCAAGTGTAGCAGAGGGCGTGTGCCTGGAGGCAGGGCTGGCCGTGTCAGTGCCGTGTACGCGCTCCAGGGATGTCCTGTGCCATGTTCTGACAAGGGACACCTGGACACCCCGGGTGTAAAAACCGTGCTACAAACAAAACAAGCTGATCCTGAAATATATTTCACTTGAATTTCTGGGACGATTTTTTTGAAGATAAGAAAAATGTTTAGGATTATAATCAATATTTATAAATAAGAGTTATTCAGAATAGGTTTGTCTGATTAAAGGCGTTTCTGTGTATAGCTGTGGAAATCGTGAATCTGTACAGGGACTTCGGTCTGTGGGCGATTCTGGCTGCCTCCTCTGAGGGAGGACTCGGGCAGATTATTACTCAAGGGGTGCCCTTATCAGAGTACCTGGGTATATCCACTCATGCCTTTTTCATAACTCCCCAGGGCAATTACATTCATGGAATATCATGAAATGACTAATTCTCACCATGCCACGAAAAACACCAAGGCCAATGAACATTTATCAGTGGTTTATCATCTATCCATCAATCAACAGATATGTATTCTCCGTCCCATAAGCAAAGTCAAAGAGGGTGAGTGGCAGATCCTATCATTAAGTGGGGCACAAAACCCACCACCTTTACCTGACCCCACCTGTTATTCTGAAGCTGCCACCTTATTCCTGAGTGAGCCCCAGGGTCCAGCCTCGCTCCCCTGGCCCCTGAATCTTGGTGTGGCCAGCAGTGGTCACCTCTGCCTCTGTAGAATGCTTCCTCTCACTGCTGCCTCCCTGAATGTCTTGCCCTAATCCTGTGTCACCCAAAGTCTCTGCCGCTATGGACAGAGGTCCTAATTCCTTTGACAAATTAAAAAACATTTTTTTTTTTCAGAACAGTTTTAGGTTCACAGGAAAACTGTGCAGATCACAGAGTCCCACACCTCCCCCCCCCCACATCCTCCCCATCACCTCCCTGTGCTGGGTGGAGAAATGCCATTTTGATTTCCTTGTTACTTTTCCTGCAGGTCCTCCTTGACCCTAGAGTCCTCCAGTAGCCTGTCCTCTTGGTTTCCCTACACCCTCTACAGCATATCCAAGTTACTGCTTTACTAGTTGAAGAAATAACATCCTACTGTGTGCTGTGGTCCTAACACATCCCCTGTGACCTCAGCGGTGGGGAGTGTATGATGACCCCTGCTTCAGAGGGCAGGAACCAGAACCCAGAGAAATCAAAAGGCTTGAGCAGGGCACACAAGTAGCTGAGAGCCAGAAACCAAGACCGCTGTACTCCCAGGAACTGTGCAGCTAACCTGTCCGCTAAAGCTGTGACTCTTCACCATGCTGAACACTGTAGATACCTACGCAGCTTTTCCCACTAAGGCCAGATGAAGAGCCATTTTCCTCTCTCCATAAAGCTAAACATCTCCTGCTGGCAGCAGGCAGCCCTGGGCTCGGGCCACTTTATGGGAAGGAGAGGTCCCTGGGCTTTCTGGGCAGGAGAGATGTTCTCCTTGGCCACACCCATGGGGCCCATCCAAGGCCCAGCTGAAGACAGGTTACGTCTTACAGTACCTTTTCCACAATCTTTGGATTCCTGAAAATATAAGGAATATTTAAACTACCACTAATTAAACTTAAAGAGATGTATTACTTTCAACAAAAAAGATCAGCCATTACAGCAAACATCCTAAAAGCACCAACCAGGAAGGGCCTGTGTTTGAAATGACCACGGAAGCCTATCAGATCCATGTTGGCACGGGCTTCTGGCCACCATGCAGCTGCTGAGGGTCTGCTTTCCAGCTCCAGGGTAGTCAGGAGCTGGAGGTCGAGGCTGGTGCTGTCAGTGACAGATGAGGTCCACGAACCTACGGCTCCGACCCTGACAACTCCACAGTTTCTTTCCCATTTCAGTGCTAGTTTTGGCAGCATTGGATGTCCATTTCCAAATGAGCAACAATCAGTCCAAGCATATGATTTTATTTCTTCTCCAACTGTTGGTTGGCAAGGAGGTATGGTAAAGACGGCAGTCACGGGGAGGCTGCAAAGGTCAGCCGCTCTCCTTCACAAGTAGACAGGTCCCAAGAGCTCAGTGCCTGGAGCCTCAAGGCCATCTTCTTAAAAAGGAAAAATCAACATGCTTTCCCAGAAATCTGTAACAGCAAATGTGTGTGTGTGTGTGTGTGTGTGTGTGTGTGTGTGTGTGGTGCGGGGGATTGAACCCAGGGCCTTATGCTTGAGAGACAAGTACTCTACCAACTGAGCTATATCCCCAGTCCCTGAGAAACTAATTTTGAAATTGCCTGGTTAAACCACTAAATAGTGGACACATCACTTTACCATACTTGGTTTTCTGTGCCCAAGGAGACAACAGATGAACTGCCCCTCTCCCTACCTAGCAAGTCCGGCTTCTGAGAGGCTTTAGACATTAAGAAAACAGCACAAAATCATGGGTATATATTGTGTTCATTTAGATAGTAACAGGAAGAGAGGAATTAGAAAGTATATAAATAGAGAATAGTTTGGTATTGAGAAAAGATTTTATTTTGTAAATGGATTGAAAAGATGTGAGTATCCAACTAGACTGAGGGTAAGAACAGCAGAATGAAAATTTAGATATGGGGAGGGAGGGTGCCTGAAGGGTAAGCCTACCGGTACAGTTTTGGAGTATAACCTATTAAATACAAAGGCCTGGGGCATAAACAACGTTGGCCCTGCTAGAGGGGAAGTGGACACTAGAGTTAAGAATATGGATGGTCAGCTGGGTGCAGTGGCACACACCTGTAATCCCAGTGACTTGGAGGCCGAGGCAGGAGCATTGCAAGTTCGAGGTCAGTCTTATTAGCAAAACCCTAACCCTAAAATAAAAAATAAAAAGTGCTGGGGATATAGCTTAGTGGTAAGGTTCTGGGTTTTACCCCCAGCACCATCCTCCCACTCTAACCCTGGGTGGTCAACAACTCACAGTGAAACCTAGAATTTGGAGAGAGAGGCAGACCAGAAACCTGCACCTTCAGAAGTAGCCTGTACTAACCCAGGCCGTCCATGGTGCTGAGTGACTGAGGAGCAACGGGGTACCACTAACTGTGAGGTGATGACTACAGGTAAAGATCAAGGACTCTGAAAAGAGAAGTGAAAAAAGTCTTTCAATGAATTCTATCATCTCACAGAAGTAAAAATGGAAAATGTTATTAAATTTACAAAAGAATACAGAAAGTCCTTTTTCATTACAGGAAAGATTGGAAAATGCAGGTAATAGTAAGGCATTCAATAAAAACTCCATTTTAGGATGTCTTAAAACAACCAACTTCTTTAATTACAAAGCGACAAACATGCAAACGGCAAGTGTAGAAATTTATTCGACCCGCATTCTCCCTCCACTGAAGACGGCTCCTCGGCACTGACCCGAGCCCCACACCTGCAGTCAGGGGCATATTGCACTTTGTGTTTCCAGCACTCCTCACACATGGCAGCAAGTTGTAAAAACATTGTGCGTTTGGTGTCCGCACTCTCCCAAACCCATGCACACACTCATCCCAAACTAATGTTAGGTTATCCCCTGAAAAGGGAAAAAACTCCAAAAAACCATAACCTTAAAATTGCACTAAAGTTCTGTAAAGAAAAAAATATAATGAATGTCTTATACAAATTCCAGAACATCCAAGTGCTTGCCAAATAGAGGCGATTACTCCTCATCTTCATTTTCATTCTCCTGACCAGAGCCTTCTGATCTGTCACCCTCTGAACGGTCTGGAAAAATGGACAAGACAATCACATACAGAAATGCTTTTAATCTTAAAATTACACATATTTTTCTACACGATTGAGAAAACATATAAAACCAGTTCACAACTGTATGTAGGTAAGTTTTTTATTTTGCCTCTGGAGAACAGAGTAGATGCGGCACCATTAGGCTAGGGTATGCATATAGTTCTTCTCTGCCTCCCTCCCTCCCACCCCCTCTCTCTCTCTCTCTTTTTTTCCCCAGTACTGGAGATTAAACCCAGGGGTGCTCTAACCCTGAAGTACATCCCCAGCCCTTTTTAGTTTTTATACCGAGACAGAGTCTCCCTAAGTTGCTGAGGCTGGATTCAAATTTGGGATCCTCCTGTTTCTGACACTGCTTGACAGCATGTGATTGCCTCTGACGTTGCCAGTACCAAAAAAGAAAAGAGTCTAATGACCTATTTGGCTGCCATGTGAAAATCTTGTCTGAGGGCAACAGTGGCAATGAGACCACAGGTAGGTCAATGATGGCAAGGGTGGGTATTTTCTGCAGGAGAGTTGACATCATTTGCCGGAGTGAATTTGTGTGTGATTTGTTAAGTAACTATGAGCTCCATTTGATGACAGGCACTGAAAACCTACCAAAGAAACTATGGCTTTCTAGACCTCCAAGGTCCACAGGTATAAAGGAGAAATATCAAGAGCCAATGTAAAATTTTACAAAATTCTAGAACGGTCCATATACACCATTTCCAAAGTTTCTCAAAGCTCTTAGGGATGTTGGAACTGCCCTTACATTTCAAGAAGTGGCCTAAAAGTCAGATGTGGTGGTGTACATATATAATCCCAGCAACTTGAGAAGCTGAGACAGGAGTACCTCAAGTTTAAAGCCAGCACCAAGCAACTTAGCAAGACCATGTCTCAAAATTGAAAATGAGAAGGGCTGTTCAATCCCCAGCACCAAAAGAAAAGAAAAGATCAAACCCTACCCAGATACATGAATTGGAATCTTTAGGGGCTGGAACCACATTATTTGTAGTTTTAAAAAGCCCCAGAGGTGATCTGATGAGGATCCTTCATTAAAAATCACAGCTGGAGAAGAGTGCTGGGGAATGATATTGACCAAATTATACTGTCATATTGTGTGTCATATTGTACACGTAAGAATATGTGACAAATCCCATCAGTATAATGGGACCAACTATAATGCACCAATAAAAATGTGGAAAATAAATGAAGTAACAGAAGGACTATAATAAGCAAAGCAAGAATTATGGTCTGGGATTGATCACCGAGAGGCCTGTATGCCCTGTTAGTGACTGAATATGTTACATGGATGAAATGAATGGGTCAAGGGGAGTAAGGACTTGGAAGCTAGTTTCAAATTCAGGCTTTGACCTTTATCAAATGTATGATCTGGTGAAAGTTATTAAAGATAGCCTGCTTTGTGAGGGCTGGGGTTGAAAGAGAGAAATCTGTGAAATGATTACATAATCTTAACATATGTACTCTATAAATGGTAGCTATTATTATTAAATGATAAGTAGTATCTAATATGAAGAAATCATGAAACCAGTGAAAAGGAATAAGCACTCTCATTTGACAAACATTTTGTTTATAATGAATACTGGACTTTTTCTGTTGTGAATACAGATTATATAATTTCCTCTTAAATATAAGCTGTAATATACGGATTTTTGTGTATTGTGCATTCAACCTCAGTTTTATAATCTAAAACAAAATATATTGAAAAAAACCACATTAAGGTATCTGTTTTAAATCTTAGCGTATTACATACGTTTTTATTTGGACTGTTACTGATTTTGAATAAACCTATTAAAGTATACATACTGCTGGGCAGTGGTGCACACCTATAATCCCAGCAGCTCAGGAGGCTGAGGCAAGAGGATTTCAAGTTTAAAGCCAGTCTCAGTAACTCAGGCTCTAAGCAACTTAGCGAGAACTTGTCTGAAGATATATATGTCACTGCTAAAAGAGCAAGTGTACACAGAAATCCTACAAGTTGCTTTCATTTTGTGATATTAAGGAAATTATACAAATTCCTTTAAAGTAGACCTTTTAATAAGACGTTGTGCAAATATAACGATATTGACAGAACACTGAAAATTCTTACCAGCTCGGATGTGATTCAGTGAGGCCAACATCCTCAACATGAAAGAGGCTGGGACAGTGATGGTGTTCCTAGTCTCTTCCAGCATCAGCTCGTTTCGAGTTATAACCTACAGGCAAGGTAAACCAGCACATCAAAGATGACAGTGTAGCTACCTGCTCCCAGGAGATGAAGAAACCTCTAAGACATTAGTGGATACCAGCAGGAATGACTTCCTCTCAGCTACTCAATGGCAAGTAATTAGTTTACCTTGCATTTAAAGGAGGAAGATCAGAGAACACCATTACTCTTTCAATTGGCAGAAAGACAAGAAGGAAATTTTGTGACTACTTAAAAGGTTCCAGAGTTCAAATGAGCTCTATGGTAACTGGCTTGTTTCCAGATTAGTCTGTGTTATGGTCTGGATGGGAGGTGTCCCTCAAAAGCTCATGTGTAACAGAGACACAGTGTAAGAAGGTTCAGAGGAGAAATGATTGGGTTGTGAGAGTCTTAACCCAATTAGTGAATTAATCCCTGATGGAATTAACTGAGTGGTCACTGAAGTGGTAGGGTGTGGCTGGAGGAGGTGGGTGGGCAGTGTGTGTGTGTGTGTGTGTGTGTGTGTGTGTATATGTTTTGGTTTTTTTTTTGCGAGGTGCCGGGGATTGAACCCAGGACCTTGTGCTTGCAAGGCAAGCACTCTACCAACTGAGCTGTATCCCCAGCCCAAGGGTATATAAACTGTTACCCTGGTCATGTGGATCCCGTGAGAAGATGCTACTTTGAGCCAAAGTAATCTTGGGAAAAAAACAAACAAACTTTTGGGCAAGATCTGGCAATGAATTGAGTTCCAAGGACAGTATCAAATGTGTGAAATTCACAAACATCTACGACTGAATGTGTAATCAGGAGCAGAAGAGGAGGAGGAACAGAAGAGTATGTGGTAGCAGCAGAAAAGGAAGAAAGAATCTCAGAGGAAGAGAAGATGCTAATCTCAGAAGTTCCCCTATGATGTAAGGATAATCCCAAACTCATCAGGATGGTGCCCCGGCCCTTCACAGACTTGTCCTGCCTACCGTTTCCATCCAGCTGAGGAGTTTCTGTCTACATACTCTGAGGCTCAGGCACACTGACGGTCCATCTGTCTTACAGTCCCTTGGCACATGTGGACCCCTGTGCTCTAAGCTCCTCTGCCTGGTGGGCCATTACTTCTCAAACATCAATCTAGTTCCCGACGCCTCTGGGGAGACTTCCCCATCCCATCTACCACACTTATCAGCATAGTGGTCCCAGCTTCAAAATCATACCTGTGTGTCTCTGATGCTGATTCCATTATAGTCTAATTATTTATTTATATGCCTTTCCAAATAGATGGTAAGTTTTATCTTTTTAAAGTCAGCACTATGCTTAACAAACATGTATTGGATAAATCTCTGTACAATGAGTAACAGCATAGGTGGGGGCTTGTGCTGTGAATGTCTATTTTGGTAGAGTAGTGCTTTCCAACTTACACTTTTTACAACTGACCCTTATTTTCCCAAGAAATTTTATACAGAAACCCACAAATAAAAACCCTCACTGAAGTCAGGGAGGAGGTTTAGTCTTTCTGTCACCCGTCTTTTCTCCCAATTCCAAGAGACTGAGAGCTTCACAGAACTTTTGGAAACTCCTGCTTCAATAAGAAGCTAAGGAAAATTAAAAATACAATAATTAAGGCGAAGATTCTCTAGTCATTTGTTCCGCTACCAACTGATTCTAGGAGTCCATTTCCTTTTTAAGAAAAACAGAAAACAGAAAATGTTACGATTAGGAAGGGTGGCTTATGGGTTGGGGATATAGCTCAGTTGGTAGAGTGCCTGCCTCGTAAGCACAAGGCCCTGGGTTCAATCCCAGCACTGCAAGAAAAAGAAAAAAGAAAAAGAAAAAAGAAAAAAGGAAGGGTGGCTTACAGTGCACAATTCTTTTTAAAAGGACAGAATTTCTTAATGATTTTTATCATAATTAGCATAACAGCCAAACCTATTTGTCTTACACCACAACACACCTAATCTGATAGTACTAACTTTCAATAACATAATTAGCAAGATACCATTTTGGTTTTAACTCTCTAGTCTTAATAAGCATGTTTTATCTTAATTTTTCTTTTTAAGAGTTGACCTCATTAACTGCATTAACTTGTTTTGCATAGCTGACTAATAAACTGGTTTTCCTCAGAACATCATGCTAGGAACAAAATGAAATATGGCCTATCATAAGTATAATAAAAATCTTACTTCATCAGCAAGTTTTCGGTTAAAAATCCTTGACTCTTCTAGTGGCGACCAGATTTTTATGTCATAATCGATGCCAGACGAGGCGAGAACTAGAAATAAAATGTACATATTAATATAAAGCTTAGAAACACACCTTTAACTCAAGACATGAACATATTAAGCATATACATAAACAGCAAAATCCAGCTTGAATGAAAATCATACCTATTCCTCTGCCTGTTAATTAAGAATATAAAATAATATATTTTGAAGATTTCTGAAAAGTAACCCTTGAATAAAACTTTAAGACCATTTAGAAGTCACTTAAATTTCTGCATATTCACTGCTGTATTGTGAGACACATGACAATTTCAAAGTCAATGCTCTTTTGTTCTGGTAAATTAATTCAGATCCGTGAAGACTTAACTGCCTTTCAGGTTCATTTGGATAATGCCAAGTTCAGTCATTCCCAAAGTCTTATGGCTGATAAAACTTAGAAGAACTACTACAAGAAGACACTCTTAACCTGTTTGCTCAGAGATTCTGCCAACAGCAGACTGATTTAAACTCAGGCAGAGCACAATCGACTCTAGTGGCACTCAGTAGAATACTGTGGGTATGCTCTTAACGTCCACAACTAGGAAAGCATAGTGAAGGGGAACGCGCCTTACTTGGGTCAAATGGATGTGGCTGCAAGCAGTTCACCACATGGTTATCAGCCTCGAGCAGCATCAAGTGCTCAGCTGTGTGCCGATCCCAGATGAAGATATGGCCACAGTCAGAACCACTCATCACGAAGTTAGCACCCCAGAAGTTGGCTTCTTTTATCTAAGGGTTTAAAAAAGTAAATTATAAGAAAACACAAATCAAAGATATCAAAATAAACTACATTCTATTCTTATGTTTAAAAAAAATTGGCTTGGAGAAATAAAAAAATTAAAAACCTGAAGAATGCCTTTGTCTTCCAGTGTGAGCAAGGACAAGACAGTGGTGAGGACTGCGAAGTGCCCCCAACAACAGACTCCACTTCATCTGATACTGTATTCACAGACGCTGAACAGTATTTGGCAAAGAGCACTTTCTTAATGTTGCTAAATGAATGAATGGGATTTTTGGGTTTTGGCAGTATAACAGAAATTTATTTATGTATGCTGAACTTTCAAAATTGTCCCATTTTTTGCTTTGTTAAAACAATCCAACAATTCAAAGAAAAAAGAAACTTTTTTGTGTATCTGGGCACAGTGGGACATGCCTGTAAACCCATAAACTTGGGAGGCAGAGGCAGGAGGATCAAAAGTCCAAAGCCAGCCTCAGCAGCTTACTGAGGCCCTAAGCAACTTACTGAGACCCTGTTTCAAAGTAAAATATGAAAAGGGATGGGAATGTGGCTCAGTGGTTATATGCCCCTGGGTTTAATCCCTGGTGCAAAAGAAGAGAAGTTGTATTTTGTCAAAAGAACAAAAAATATCAATCTTTTTCAATTAGTGAATTGAAGCTTATACAATCAAGATCTTAGAAAATATAAACCTAATTACATTAGTGAAGCAAGGATAAAAAGGAATATGAAATTCTAGAATAGGAACAAACACTAGAAGGAATATGATGACATCTTTTAACAGACACATGAATGAACATTCACAAAAATCTCTAAACTTCAGGATTTTAAAAAACACCTTTTCTGCAGCTGCTACGGTGCCATTTTTGGTGCTCATACAGCAGAGGGGAGCCAGCTTTGCTGGTACCTGGAGCTACGGCTGCATTTACTTGTCTTCTTTTTTTAATCCCTTCCCCTAAATATTTTCATCTAGAATTTTAACCAGAAAAATGAACAAAACATAAACTGATTACTACTTTTAATGAGTATCCTTTAAAAAAGTGATCCGACTATTAGTATAGTTGATATCCACAGAGACAACCAGCTTATTATTTTCTCACCTCAAGGTTAATTTCTACCTAAAACCTAAAGAAAGCAGGTTAAAACTGATTCTGTAGAAATTTTGTGATAATACATGAATGCTTCCGAGTAATAGATACATGCAAAATCCTGAAAGAGTCTATTACTAAATAATGAGCATTGCCTTAGGTGTACAGATTTGTGGATTTTAGAAACTAAAGCAAGTCAAGTATGGTGGCACACGTCTGTAATCTCAGTGGCTCAGGAGGCTGAGGCAGGATGATTTGCGAGCCTTAGCAAAAGCAAGGTGCTAAGCAACTCAGTGAGACCCAGTCTCTAAATAAAACACAAACAAGGGCTGGGGATGTGGCTCAGTGGTCGAGTCCCCGAGTTCAATCCTGGGTACCCCCCAAAAACCAAACCAAACCAAACCAAACTAAGACATCTTAGAGATCATCTGATCTATTCTTACTTCATAGATGAAGATATTAAAGTGTAGAGAGAGAAACTAAAACCAATTTAAACTTGTCAATCTTTTTTTATTCAATTGTCAACTTAGTAGGGTCATAATTAAAGAAGTCTTGTTTATATTCTGTAATCAACTTGGATTTCATAAATCTAAATTCTTTCCAAATCTAACAGAGGTGCTAATATGAGCTTAAAAAACAAAACAAAACAAAACAAAGGCAGGTTTCCAGGTAGACATCAACTATGAAAGAGCAAAGAGAAAAGGAAAACCACAGAAACCTATGTACATTAAAAAAAAAAAACAAAAAACAAAAAACTATACATATTTATTCAGTAGGGTAGTTTTCTTATAAAAAAATAAAGCTCTTTCATAATATAGCATAGGATTCAAAGAGCCATGTTTAAAAAAAAAGGTAACGGAAGGTTCAGCATCATACTGAAATCACGTGGTAATGTAGGAAGACCATGTTTATATAATGAAACTGCAATTTCACTGAAGAATGCCAGGGACATTTGGTACCATTGTCCTGGAGTTGCGATGACCCTTGTAAACCATCTTTACTAGAGGCCTTCTAATGTTCAAAGTATCCAGTTCTTCCATTTCTTTCCTTTCTTTTCTCCGCCTGAAGAACTCTTGAATGCGGGCAACAGCAGAGCGTCTGTGTGTTACGTATGAAAACAAAACATGAAAATAAATAAACAACATTCACTGGGCACTTCAGAATGACAATGAGGAACTTTGTCATACAGTAACACCAAGACATACTTCAATATATTATTTCAAGAATGCACCCCCCAACCAAAAGCAAAAAAAAGGCAGACACAACAGTGAGAGTACATCAGACTAGTTGAGTTACTATAACAAAATATTTTAGTTAAGAGACCACTTAGAAATTTGGTACTAATTGAAAAAGTAAAAGAAATAGCATGCGGCACACTTTTTAAAAAAATCTATCTTACAAAATCAGAATACACACAGAAGTCATGTGTAGGTTCACTACAACTAAAATATTTCCTAGTTAACATTCTCTATCCTCTTCATATTAGGAAAAGTAAAAGCATAAAGTGAAACCAAAAGAAACTACTGGTCAGATACAATAACGGTGGATAAACTAGTGGTTTGAGATTTAAACACTATTAAAGATGTTCCAAGAGCAGACTAGGCAAGAAAAAAGAGAATACATATCAATAATATCAATACATAAGGAATAAAACAAGACTTTCAAATAGTATCATTCCACATGAACTCCACGCAGGAGCAGAAACGTGAAGCTAACACAGATTTACCCCTCTAGGAAATAAGGTGATGACAGAATTGAGGACTCAACTCTTTAAAAGTGATTCACCACTAGAAGAAACTTCTCCTAACTCACGGTATTACTTAATAATAATTTTGCAGTTTGAATTTGTTGCTTAAAATGTTTCTTTTTGACATAACAGATCAAAAGTCTATTTATTTTAATAAGTCTACAAATCAGAAAGAAAAACTGTTAATACACAAAAAGATGCTCAGTTTAACTAATAATAAAATTATCAACAAACTGTTCTCTTCTTAAATTTACCAGATTGAAAAAAGATTTCCCTGTCTGTCAGAGTCCAGAGTGTGGGAACCCGTGCAACACTGAGGTTCCAAGTGGTCCCGCCAGCAAGAAGAGCAGGCTCTGATGTAGCAGGAACGCTTCACTGGGGCGCAGCACACACACGGGAGGGTCCAAAATCCACTCTGCCAGAACCAACACTGGCAGACAGAGTGTGCCAAGACCACTCTCCTCAGCACCCCATTCCTTTGAGGGAAAGAATCTCTTTTCCCTTTAAGAAAACCAATTTACTGACCTGGTTTTTTTTTAACCATGTGTTGATTTTGCTTATCTGTGACCTTCAATTAAATGGAATCATACAATATATATTTTATCATATCCAGCCTTTTTTTTTGTACTAGGAACTGAACCCAGGGGTACTTTAACTACTGGGCTACATTCTCAGACTTTGTTTGTTATTTTGAGACAGGGTCTCACTAAGTTGCTGAGGCTGGTCTTGAATTCACAATCCTCCTGTCTCAGCCTCCCAAGTTGCTGGGATTACAGGCGTGCGCCACCACGCCCAGCTCATGTCCAGCTTTCTTAGCTCAACAAGTTTGTAAGACTCGCCCGGACTGTTACATGTAGCTGTAGTACATTTCTTTACTGCAGAATATTACTTTGTATAAATATGATTAATCCATTCTACAACTGGTGGACAATGGGCTGTAAGGTTTTGAATATTGTTGATTATTATTAACATCTGTTTGTCTTCTGATGAACATATTTACATTTTTATGTGGATACACACCTCAAAGAATAAACTGCTGGACATGGTATGTGCATACTGTTCAGCTTTTAATAGATATGCCCTGCTTTCCAAAGCGGTTGTACAAATTTATACTCCTAGTAGCATGTATTAGAGTTTCAGAACAATCATTTTCTGAGAAAAAATTATATATTTAAGATTTAAAGCATGTATACGCTTTGACTCAGTATTTTACTTTGAAAAGTGCATACTGTAGAAAAGCCATATGCACACATACAGACACCTTTTTTTGCCACAGAGCTGTAAGTGACAAAGACTTAAAATAATCTAAATGTTCAGATAGAAGAGACAGTTTAAATGATAGTCATATAATAAAATATTTGTTGCCATTAAAAAGGATAAGTAAGATCCATAAAAAACTACATGAAAGATACTGAATTCAAGACACAGGCTCAAGAATAATTCATAGGAAGCAAATGTACACATGCACAGTAAAGGGCTGATGAGGGTAGTGAATGGTTAATGAGTTGCTCAGTGACTATATATTACGTACTCCCACTTTATTGTTATTATTATTTTGGTACAAGGAATTGAACCGAGGAGTACTTGATGAGTGAGCTGCACCCCCAGCCCTTTGACTTTACTTTCAGACAGGGTCTCACTAAATTGCTGAGGTTGGCCTTGAATTCGCCCTCTTCTTGCTTCAGCCTCCTGAGCTAATGGGATTACAGGCATGACCACCACACCTGGCTAAACTCCCATTTTTGTAAGATACTTTCTTTTACATAAAATAAAATGGCACACTCTAATCAGGCTAATTAGAAAAGTGCTTAAAACTTTCTCTGGGGTTGGGGTTGTAGTGCCTCAGTGGTAAATACTTGTCTGACATGAAGGAGCCCCGAGTTTGATCCCAGCATCATGGGGGCAGATGGAGATGCGAAACAAAGAAGAAACAACAAGCAATTTTTTATTTATTTATTTATTTTGGAACCAGGGATTGAACTCAGGGACACTCGGCCACTGAGCCACATCCCCAGCCCTATTGTGTATTTTATTTAGAGACAGGGTCTCACTGAGTTGCTTAGGACCTCGTTAAGTTGCTGAGGCTGGCTTTGAACTCTCGATCCTCCTGACTCAGCCTCCCAAGTGGCTTGGATTACAGGCGTGCGCCACCACGCCTGGCTCAACAAGCAATTTAAAAGACACAAACCAAACTTTTCTCTGTCAGCATATCCAGAAAGAAGGAAGACGATGCAGAAGGCTCAAGGTAGATGTAGTTAGAACACCCAGACAGAAAGCCAACTTGTCTTAGCTTACTCTGATGATCACTTTCTGATCAGGAGGGAAGAGTGGGAAGGTCAAGAGGTCAAATGTTCCCAAAAGAGACAAAATTAAATTAGCTGGATCTATCCCTTTTTTCTGAATGGAAGAAATTAGAAAAGAACAAGATAAATTAGTTAAAATTAAGTGATTAAAGGGGGTAGTTGATATACCTTCAGGGTAGAGTATGTGCTTGGCATGTTCACAAGTCCTGGTTTCAATTCCCAACACAAAACAACAAAGGTGACTAGCAAGAAATTAATAAAGGAAAACCCCTTTTGCTAAGAAAGTAGAGTAGGCAGCAGAGGAAATAAACTTGCTGAAAAGCCAACGGCTTCAGAAGCTATAAATGGAAAAAGAAATTATGTGGGACAGGTTAAGAATTTATGAATGGCATCTCACATAATTTTAAACAAGAAATGTGGACAAAATTAAAGCTATGTTATTAATGAAGTGATAATAATTAAGAATGAGAATTATATCAAATCATAAATGTTCATCTGAAAGTTTTGCTGTATAAATTGGTCTAATTTGCTACTAAACATTTGTTTGGTTTAACTTTCCTATCAAACAATATTTTGAAACCTGCAAAGTCATACGTAAGTTTTAAAAATTAGGTCATCTAACATGATCCCAATGTAGGAAAATTATAAAAATGGGAGAAAATTTTAAGAGTGCAAAAATTTCAAAGCAGAAGAGACAAAGTGCTAGCAGACATTACAACTATGCAGACAGTCATGGAAATGCTCTACTCAGGTAACAGTCGTGAAGAAATGACACGCTGAGATGCACTGAGACAAACTTCCTAGAGGACACTTCATAAGAAACACTGGAAAACATCTGAAAGGTCACTGAAAAAAACAACTGGTACCATATAACTTTGCAACTGATAAAAGAAAATTAAATGATATTCACATATGGAGAACACCAATTAGCAAATATTTAGTAAAACCTATTATTTGAAAAATTGTTCAGAGAATATTTAGTTATTGTTTGTTTTAAATGGTGCTAGGAGCTCAATTCACAATAGCTAAACTATGGAACCAATCTAGATGCCCTTCAACAGATGAATGGATAAAGAAAATGTGGTACATATACACAATACAATATTGCTCAGCCTTAAAGAATAAAAGTATGGCATTTGCTGGTAAATAGAAGGAAGCTGGAGAATATTTTGCTACGTAAAATAAACCAAACCCCCAAAACCAAAGGCCAAATGTTTTATTTGATAAGGAGATGCTAATCCATAATGGGGTGTGGAGGTGGGGAAGAATGAAGGAACTGTGGATTGTGCAGAGTGAAGTGAGAGGTGGGGTGAGGGGGTATGGGTATGGGAAGGATGGTGGAATGAGATGGACACTATTACCCTGTATACATGCATGATTACACTTCTGGTGTGACTCTGTACTATGTTCAGCCATAGGAAGAAGCTGTGCTCCATGTGTGTACAATGGTCTAAATGCATTCTACTATCATGTATGACCAACTAGAACAAAAACTGAAAAATTAAAAAAATACTAAAAAAAAGAAAAGGTGCTAGGAATCAAACCCAGGGTTAGGGTTCATGCCTCATGCATGCTTAGGCAAGTGCACTACCACACCAAGCTATATCCCCAGCCCTAGTTATTACTTTTATGACATGTTATATTCACTGGGCATACAACTTTAAATTCATAAAGGTCATTTCATGGCTAAATAAAAAAGAGAAAGTTCAGAAGTAAAGAAATAAGTAACAAAGTATACATTCCAACTGAATGGAGGAAAAAATTCTGATGGAAAGAGAAAAATGAAACAGCTCGATGCGGTGGCTCACCCTTGTAATCCTAGTGGCTTGGGAGGCTGAGGCAGGAAATCACAAGTTCAAAGCCAGCCTCAGCAACTTAGCAAGGCCCTAAGCAACTGAGCAAGACCCTGTCACAAAATAAAAACTAAAAAGGGCTGGGGATGTCCCTCAGTGGTAAAGTGCTGCTGGGTGTGCAGGAAGGGAGGGAGGGAGGGATGGAGGGAAGGAAGGAAGGACAATGAGAAGTAAAAAGTTTGAAGCCAATCCAAAAATAGCCATAATCATCATGAATTCCAATAGACTAAACTGAACTATGGAGAAAGAGAGTTCTGCACACATCTAAAGTACAAGGATGGGCTGGGGATATAACTCAGTTGGTAGAGTGCTTGCCTTGTAAGCACTAGGCCCTGGGTTCAATCCACAGCGCCAGGGGGGAAAATGTATAAGGATGAGAAAGGGCTTCATACAAAAGATACTGTGCAAATACCAATCAAAGGAAAGGCAGGCTGCACATGGTAAACCCAAAGGCATAGGAGGCTGAGGCAGAAGGATCTCAAGTTCAAAGCCAGCCTTAGCAAAAGTGAGGTGCTAATACTCAGTCAGATCCTGTCTCTAAATAAAATTAATAAATAAAAAGGGTTGGAAATGTGGGTAAGTGGTTAAACACCCCTGGGTTCAATCCCTGGTAACAAAAAACCCAAAAAAACAAAAACAGGCCTCATACCAACTGTGTTCTCTGACCACAAGTTGGATCTGAATGTGCTCAACCTAGGACATGATCTCAAACCTAATAAATAACCTTGAAGAAAATGAGGTAGATAATAAAGGGAAAAAAAGCATAAATAGAATATGAAGAGGTTAATACATGAGATGATCAACAAAGCCAAAAGCTGTTTCTTTGAAAAGAGTAAGATCATAGTTTCGCCATGATTCATAAAGAAAAAAATAAAGAAGTTTCAAATAAATAACCCTTTCAATGAAACAATAGCGATTACTAAAGACACAGCAGAATTGAAAATTCACAAACTTGGCCAGATTTAAAAAAAAAAGAAAGAAAGAAAAGAAATATTTTCCTACTCTTTTTTTGAGACTATTATAACATTTTTCCAAAAACTGACTATGAAAATACAATGGTCCCCTGCTATCTGGGAATGTGCTCCTGCCTATCTAGTACACTATGCTGATCACGTGTCTGCAACAGGTCTGGCATCAATAATGGTGACCCTCCAGGAGTAAGGGACAATTAGGTGGCAGGTGCTCATGAGTATGATTGCGCTGTTGCATCCCAACCTGGCAACATAGCGAGACTTAGTCTCTTTGAAGAAGGGCAGAGGAAGGCTCTTACCCCAGCAGACACGAAGACTCGTTACAAAGCTACGGTGATTATAAAAGTGCAGGATATGGAATTGATACAGCAATAGATAAATTATCCTATGCAATAAAAGAAAGCCCAGAAACAGATGCCTGTTCACATGAAACTCTGTTAACAAGACAGGTGGGACTGTACATCAACGGGGAAATTCAAGTTAATAAACGTACAGGGGGAAACAAGGACTACATAAATAGGGTGGGAGAGGGTCCAAACACATATCATAACAACCAATTCCAAGCAGATTAGTAACTTCAATGTCAAAGTAAAACTTGAAAGGAAAATGTAGATGAAATTTTAGAATTCCAGGGTAGGTGAGGATTTTTTCAGATTAAATCACATTAAAACTAAGAACGGTTCATCAAAAGAGAGCTTGAAGTACAAATGGGGCTAGGGGTGCAGCTCGGCCACAGAGCACCTGCCAAGCACGTGTGGGATCCTGGGTTTGATCCCAACAGACAGAAAATGAAAAAGAAAATACAAAAGTCACAAACTGGGAAAAAAATTTAGCACATTTGTTGAACATCATAGATTAGCATAAAAATACATTAAGAGGCTCACTGACCGCTGCCTATCAACCGTCATTTGCCTGTTTGCCTGCCTCTGGCCTGCCCATCGCCTGCCTTTCACCTACCCATCACCCACCGACTGAGGTTCATCTGCCGATCCGCCAGTAGCCTGCAGAGCCCGCAGACCATCAGTGGATCGCCAGTGGCCTGCTGTTGCCTAGAAGTCCACCATCACAGTACCCACAGGTGTGGTTATAGGTGGCTGCCACCATTTTGGGAAAAAAAGCCAGGAGCCGCAGGACCGCCAGCCCAACTGACAGCACCCTCCCTCCAGGACCCCCAGCTTGACTGACAGCACACCACCCCCAGGGGCCCAGCCTGACCGACTACACCCCCACAGACTCGGTGCCCATTCCTTGCGCTGAATCTCTGCATTTGCCAATACGTTTGGAAGCCAGTGCAGCCGCCTTTTTGTATTCCCCAAAAACCTTTCCATAGGGGGGGGCAAAACCCCCCCCTGGGCCCCCCCCCCCCCCCCCAGACTGGAAGCTCATTGTCAGCTACTTCTCATGCCTCAGGCCACTGAAGACTGGGAGGTTTGAATAGTATATGATTATAGTGGAGATTGTTTTTTCTCCTTTGTGAAAGCTTTTCGATTTTTATTTCTCTACTTTTCTTGCTCTCGACTTTCCTTTTGTTTACCTGTTTCCTCAAGGGCTCTTTCTCACTTTTCTCATGCTAACAACCAACTTCTGTTGACTACACTTTCACTCTTCCTATGATGTAGAACTTCTTCATACTCTTTTCTTACACTGTTAACAGTTACAGCCTACACCCCTCCCCAATCCTCTTTGTCCTCCAGTGGAAACTGTAGTCCTCATTGCAAATCTGTTTTTTTGTTTTTTGGGAACCAGGGATTGAACTCAGGGCCACTCGGCCACTGAGCCACATCCCCAGCCCTATTTTGTATTTTATTTAGAGACAGGGTCTCTCTGAGTTGCTTAGGGCCTCGCTAAGTTGCTGAGACTGGCTTTGAACTCGCGATCTTCCTGACTCAGCCTCCCAAGTGGCTTGGATTACAGGCGTGCACCACCACGCCTGGCGCAAATCTGTTTGTTATACTGTAGATAATAATGGAACTCATCCTCTCTGTTTATTATGAAACTTTGTAACAATATTGTAACAAAAAGACTATTGTAACAATAGTTACAATATTTGGTTTGCAGCTGCATATTGTCTGTACTGGGTGTATTGACCCCCCCTGAAAGAAGAGGTTTTGGAAAACTATAGGGTCACTATAAGCCTATAGGGCAGAAACTGCAATACCCCAGTTCTGCATTGCTAGAGGGGAAGATATATGAACAACATGAAAAAACAAGGGAGGAAAGCGTTCCAAACAAATCAAGATTCTACACTAATAGAATCCAATGACAGCATGGTAGAAGAAATGCCAGAAAAGGAGTTCAGAATATACATGATTAAAATGATCAGAAAAGCAAACGATAATTTAGGAGAGGCAATGATTGACCATTCCAATAAGCAGCTAAAAGAGCACCTACAGGAAACAAAAGATCACCTCAACAAAAAGATAGAGATTCTGAAAAAGAATCAAACAGAAATCCTTGAAATGAAGGAAACAAAAAACCAAATTAAACATTCAATGGAAAGCATCACAAACAGACTAGATTACTTGGAAGACAAAACCTCAGACAATGAAGACAAAATATTGAATCTTGAAAATAAAGTTGCCCAAACAAAGAAGATGGTAAGAAATCATGAACAGAACCTATAAGAACTATGGGATATCATGAAAAGACCAAATTTAAGAATTATCAGGATTGAGGAAGGCACAGAGATACAAACCAAAGGAATGGACAACCTATTCAATGAAATAATATCAGAAAATTTCCCAAAACTGAAGAATGAAATGGAAACTCAACTACAGGAGGCTTACAGAACTCCAAATGCACAAAATTATAACAGATCCACACCAAGACACATTATAATGAAAATGCCTAATGTACAAAATAAAGACAGGATTTTTAAGACTGAGAGAGAAAATAAAGATTACATATTGGGGGAAACAAATACAGATATCAGCAGATTTTTCAGCCCAGACCCTAAAAGCTAGAAGGGCCTGGAATAATATATTTCAAGCTCTGAAAGAACATGGTTGCCAACCAAGAACCCTATATCCAGCAAAAGCAACCTTCAGATTTGAAGACGAAATAAAATCCTTCCATGACAAACAAAAGTTAAAAATACATTACGAATTCCTATAAATCAATAAAAGAAAAACAATACAAAGCAACCTAACAGAAAACCACATACACTAAAACACATGATCTGTAAAATCTCATTTGTGAACAGGGAAAGGTGAAGCAAGACCACGAGATACAACCGCTCCCCCAGTTGTTAAGTGAAATAGAAAAGTGACAACAGTAAGTATTTGAAGTGTGGAGGAAGAGTACTGGGGAGTGAAACTGACCACACTGCGCTGTTACGCCGTGTGCATTTATGAATGTCACAACCACCCCAGCTGCATGTGTGATTTTGAAGCATCAACAAACAGAAAAACATTTTTTGTGGGAAAAAAAAAGACATGGAAAAGAGTGATTTTAAAAATATCCTGCTAGTCGCTGGGCAGGGTGGCACTGTAATCCCTGCGTTCAGGAGGCTGAGGGAAGAGGATTATAAACTCAAGTCCAGCTTCAGCAATTTAGCAAAACCAGTTTTTAAAAAAGGGCTGGGAATCAATGGTAGAGTACCCCTGCATCAATCCCCAGTCCAAAAACAGAATCCAGAGCAGCACTGTGACTAACAGCAAAAACTGGAAGGAAAGACTACAAAGCCTGTGAGACGGAAAGCAGATACACTATTGCACAGTCACGCATGGGTTATTAGACAGATGTGGAAATAAGCAATAGCCATACAGAATAACGTGAATGAATCTTAGTGAGGTCATGTCATGGGGGTCTGGGAGGGAGCAGTCCCAGGCCTGTATACAATATGATAGCAATCTTCCCCCCCCCCCAACCGGAGATTGAACTCAGAGGCGCTTGGCCACTGAGCCACATCCCCCAGACTTATTTTGTAGTTTATTTAGAGACAGGGTCTCACTGAGTTACTTAGTGCCTTGCCCTTGCTGAGGCTGGCTTTGAACTCTCGATCCTCCTGCCTCAGCCTCCCGAGCCACTGGGATTACAGGCTGATAGCAATTATATGCCCGGCTGATAGCAATCTTTTGTTAAGCTCAAAAGGGGCTAAAACAAAACAAAGAATGTTTTGGAGCTTACATTTATAAGACAGTGTTTTGGTTTTTAAGGCAAAGGCATGATATGCAGAACATTCAAGGAGTGGTCACTACTGGCAAGGTGAGCAGGCAGGCAGAATCGGGAGGCATGCAGGTAGACTTAGGTGATAGCTTTCTAGTTCTCAGGTTGGGGACTCATGGACACTCACTACATTAGTAAATAAAGAGAAGGAGCCACGCCTGGACAACCGTGACACAAACCAAGATTTGTAGAAGTATAACTCTCCCTTCTCAGATCAGACTGCAAAGCCCATCACTGCCTCCCCTGGGTTGCGCTAAGTCTATGAATCCGGCTGAGTGAGAGCTCGCAGAGGATAGGAGACGGGTCCTCACCATCACCTGTACCCACCAGTGAGTGCATAAGAGGGTCTTGAGTGGACAAAACAACAAATCAAAATTAATTCATCCAGGAATTTCAAAGCGCCAACAAACAGCACAAGGTATCAGTTATTATTCTATTTGGAAGAAACATTTAAAAGATGTTCGAGAAAGACTGAGTGAATCTAAAGGACATACAATTGACAAAAGGAAATGAAACCCAGATTACTGACTTACATTTTATTTTTAAAACTGCACAATCCAGAAATTTCTGTTTCTAAAGGTTCAGCAAAATTTTATGACCCTAAGGTTAAATTAAGAAGTCACATGAATCAGAAATAGACATAAACCCCATTTTAAAAAATACTTACTTGTCACATTTAGTAAAGAACTAGGCTAACTATAAGCAGAAATCCATTAAGCAGCATTTTAAAAATATAAATCATTGATTGCCTGCTTTTTCAACATGAACCATTTTATAGAACACTGCAGATAGCTAGAGAAGCATCAAGTGCTGGTATTTTAGGTGTTGTTAAAATAGCTTGCTGGAGAACAAAGAATCTTTAGGGTAAAAAAACTAAAGATTAGGAGAGGACTGATTTGTTCAGACTGGAATAAAATGCCTTGGGGGTAATTCAGTTGACAAGACACTGTTCTAAAAACAAGACAGGAAGACAACTCGAATGACAGCAGGTGGATTCTGCATCAATATGTAGACATTCTTTTCTATGCAGCTGTGAAACTCCAGAGTGAGGCTGCAGTGTCTCCCTGTCTAGGTTTCTAATGCCTAGAATGCAGTGAGAATGATCTAGGACAGAACTTCTCAATTGTGGGATCATCGTAGGTGTTCCACAAAATAGGTTTATCATCAATTAAGTGTAGTCAGTGATGAATCAAACAACACAGGTTTCTTTGCTGAAAGTTTTCTTTTTTTTAAATTTTTGTACCAGGGATTGAACTAAGGGGCACTCAACCACTGAGCCACATCCCCAGTCCTATTTTGTATTTTCTTTAGCGACAGGGAGTCACTGAGTTGCTTAACACCTTGCTTTTGCTGAGGCTGGCTTTGAACGATCCTCCTGTCTTAGCCTCTCAAGCTGCTGGGATTGCAGGGTGTGTGCCACTGCGCCTGGCGCGTCTCGGAGGTCTTTATGATGCTATTAAGCACTGTGAATCTCAAAAAGAGACACACACAGTGCAATAATCCATTTTGTGATCGGAACCTTCAGACAACAGTAACCTCCATATTCCTGATTTTATAGTTGAATTCTTCTATCCAAAATTAAGAGTTGTGTTTATTTTACAAAACTTGAGCTTGGATTTTCAACTCAAAGAATGAAGAATTAGGTTCTTATAAACTTAAGCTATTCTCACACCACCAAATATTTCCACAGGAGTCTCTGCAGTAATTATCACATTTCTGTGCCCTTCGAGTTTTTTAACAGTTATGAATCTTAGGTACCATAATCAAAGCTGTTAGGGGTTTGTGTCAAAGAAGTATCCCCCAAGTATGAGTAAGAAAGAGAAAGATTTTTTAAAAGCAAAGAATAAATTCCATTTATTTATGTCTCATTGTAAGCGCTCATTATAATTTTGAATAACACTTTTTCAGTATTCATGTTTAAAACCACAAGTTTTTTCATTTATACTGTGTATACATTTTTCTTTCATTGACTTAGCGGTTTTGGAGAAGAAAACCTAATTTAGAATCTGATTATTCAGACAGTGTTTAGCTGAAATTTATCATGAAATTGTAAATTTAAAGTGTTTATAATACAAATAAATTTGTGAATTTAGAGGAGGTATTTTCTTTTTCAAAAGCAACTCTTTTAAGTGCTTTAAAACACTTGTTTTATAGTAAAAGTCATGTTAGCTTTACCAATAAAGGTCTTTCTACATGGGGATTCCAGCAGGCATCTTTACTAATACCTGAAGTGTATGAGGTGCATGGGTGGCTACAGCACCTTGTGCCTCCTTCTCCTCTTGGAGGGGACTGGACATGGGGAGCTGGAATCTTGGCCTTATAGTGTCTAGCAGACAAGGGAAGAGCAGCCTGTGGCCCTGGTCTTCAGCACTGTCTACTTACAAGCCGAGTCTTGCTGGTGGTGTAACCTGACTTTTGGAATGCTCCCTACTTCACTGCCTGCCTGGGACACTGAGCCCTGCTGCACCAGTGCCTGCGTTGTGTATGAACACGACAAGGTCTGTGGTGAGCACTTACTATACTTTAGGGTCTGGAATTTAGGCTGCTGTGGGTGGATACAGAGGCAGACAGAGGCAGAGAGGGTGTCCAGCAGATCAGCCCCCAGGGAACAACTGACCTTTGAGTCTAGCAGGCTTCCCTGGATAGAACATGACACAGTGTGACTACGTGTCACTACTGAATGACACTACTGAATCCTGCGTGAGGCTTCCCAAGGAAAGACTGCTGAAGGCTGTGCCTGGATTCTTCCATTCTGATATCTTATGCCCTTGGTGTAATAAACAACTGCCATGTTCCAAGTGCCTCTGAGTTCTGTATTCTCGTACCAAGTCATCAAATGTGTGAGAGGTCATAGAGCCTCTAAAACAACAATTCATAAGCCTCCCGTTGATCTGAAGTTTTAGGAAGTGGAGGAAGAAAGCAGTAAGTGATACTGTCTCAGCCAACGGAGGCTGCACACCAAGCAGAGGCCCTCGCTCTCCCCCAGCAAGGGCCGCAGCGAAGGCCTGGAGCGGCTGGGAGGACTACTTTAAGAGACCAGGTGTGCAAGTGAGCAGAGAACAGCAGGATAAAGGGAGAGGATGACTGCCACTGCAGTCATCATGGAGAGGAGCAGGCAAAAGGGCACCAATCACTTAGAATGCTGGCACATTACAGTGAGACACATTCGCAAGGCACAAGACAGTCCCTAGCTAGCGAAGGACAAATTACATGAGTTGTAAAGAGAATCTGTGATCATTTTATTTTTCTTATTTTATTTTCAGAGAAATTTACACTACTTGAGCATGCCTAATTGCTAAAAGGGAAAGAATTAATGTGTGTATTGTGTAGGAAAATTCTGTCTGATTACAAGTTTCCACAGATAATTTCTATGTAAAAGTTAAGCAAGGCAGGGAAGAATAAGTGAAATATCATTAACTCCAAAGGGAGGCTAGTGTCACATTTTCTGTTTAACCACTGTCCATTAATTCAAAATAATCACCACTGCAAGGTTTTAGCTTTTCTAAAATTTGTTTAAAGGAACATAGCACTTTTAAAGTACAATTTTCATAGTAAAAGAAAAACATTGAATTCTTATGCTAAAAAACCATAAATCAAGAAAATCAAACAGTCTTGAAACAAATTTCTTTACTGTCATTAAATTAAAAACCAGTAGGTAAACTAGTAATAAGCTAATTTGCAAAAAGTTATCTCAAATATACCTTAATGTTCAAACAGCCTAGAAACATCAGCACAAGAGCAAAAATAGAGACTTTTACATGGGATTCCTGAGGACAGGTTTAACCAGGAACTGCTATTTATCTATAATAGTTTTTGGCTTGTTTTATTATTTTTGTAGTGCTATGGATAATTCTATTAATTTTACATTTCCGATTGTTGCTTCATATTTTATATTCTACTTTGTTTTTGAAACTGATGGTCACATATAACAGATGGTTATATATAACAGATACGTATCTCTAAGACTTAGGTGTAAGTTGAAGTTGTCTGTAAACCAGGTTTTGAGTACATGAATGATGGGACTGAGGGTCACTATAAAGTTCTACTCAAAATCATACTCTACTATCAGACTTCAGGTTAGAGATGAGTTTGAGGGTTACAGATCATCTCCATCTGCGACACTCTTTTTTTGTAAGTAAAAAAATTTTTTTAGTTGTAGATGCACACAATACCTTTATTTTTTTAAATTTATTTTTATGTGGTGCTGAGGATCGAACCCAGTGCCTCACAC
This sequence comes from Glaucomys volans, assembly GCA_020662805.1. Classification (NCBI taxonomy): domain Eukaryota; kingdom Metazoa; phylum Chordata; class Mammalia; order Rodentia; family Sciuridae; genus Glaucomys; species Glaucomys volans. Next base: position 190,527 of record JAJEJO010000659.1, read on the forward strand.
GTGCCTGCAGGTGCTCTACCACTGAGCCACAACCCTACCCCTTGATCTGTGACATTCTGAAGTATTAAATTATAAGCAAACAGCTTTCTTTGAGAAATCAGAATCTTGAAACTTATGCACCATAATTAGAAGCCAGTTCATTTTTAGTTGATTTCAAGAAAAGAGTCTATTTGAGAAACAAAAAATTGCTAATTATTATGCCAGTCAAGTTTTAAAAAAATACAAGTACCATTCTTCAATAAAATACTCAAAGAGTACCCAATATTCAAAGGACACCATTTTGGACTGCAGTTATTTTGTCATGACACACTTAAAGAGAACACCAGATATATCTGCACACAGATTTCTTTTCATTTTATTCCCATGCAGTGCATGCAGCTAAATAAAGTTTGTGAAAAGCAACCTGCTTTACAATGCTTAGCAGAGTTCAGTAAGTTCAAAAGAGTATTAACTGTTAATAGGAAAGGTGGTTAGCTGTGGAAAGAGAGGACCTGGCAAATCCATCATAAAGACAAAAATAATGAAGGAACATTCTGAATTACCTCATTATTCTATCACCTATTGTTGTTCCTCTGATATTAAATCTAGTGAGGGGAACACAATAACTAAAGTCACTTACAAAGACTCCAAAGAACCAAATATGTAAAGCATTAAGGTTACCACTTTTATCATCAATCATCTCAATATAAAAAGAAATCTGCTTCCCTTAGTGACTAGGACATTGAAGAAAAATACGCATTCAACTAAATGTGTACAAAGATATTAAGTGAATAAGACACACTCACTGAAGAAAGACTAGAAGGAAGACACTGCTCTCAATCCCTTTTATCTTTCAAATAAATAGAACTGAATCCTGTCACAGAACACAGGGAACCGGTACTGACTCATGAATACCATTCCTTGGAACACCTACATTTTGCTCCTCAGGGCTGAGCTGCGCTTTGGGAAATAAATCATCAAGCCTGGAGCTGACTCATTCGGCCGAAGCACAAGAGTATATAGAGCAAGCAAAGAGTAACAGGGCTTTTAACTCCCTAGGAACTCAGTTCTTTTTCTACTCTTTTTTCCCTCTGCAATTTTCTTGAACAAAGAGTAAACTGGAATCACCAAAAATATGGGATGAGTGGTTATAATGATGACTGAATACAGGTTGGCAAACTCACAGTACAAAGAATTCTGGCTTTAAAAACAATGGCCACCTTCCACAGAGAGCAGAGTAGGTGGATGGACCCACAATTCTATGCAAATAATACATACTTTAAGAAAGTTACTAACGGGGAGAACAGGGGATAAATATCTGTAATCTTTAGGGGGAGAATTATTAGAGCTTCTTAACTGAGGCCACAACTAAAACTATTCAACACCCAATGAGGACTTCTTCAGGAAGCTTTGTTTGTTTGTTTTTCACATCAATTTCATTTTCCTCTTAAATTTAGCAAGAGAAGAGCTCCCAGCCAGGCCATCATTCCAATTATTGCTCCACAGTGGATCTGGCATTATGAAGATCACCCAAATGAAAACTCCATGTCTCCCTTGACTCCAAGGGCACACACTCAGCCTTCTGAATGCATCCCACAGGCAGTCAGAGACACACATGCTAATTTCACATCCTGCTTTTGTATACCAGGATTACAGAGCATGTATGTATTTACTTCATTTTTTGATTTATTTTCCATTTAATGTTCTATGTTCTTGCCCTAGATAAAGTTAAAGGAACCAAAATATGTGGTGATTTTATACAGTCCACTGTCTTAAACTTTGGAATTCTGCCAGTAAAGGCATTTTACCACAGACTATGGCTTCCTTTCTCTCTACTTAGCCAGCTGTTTTTGTAATGACCTTTAGACTAAGAACAATTTTTACAACTTAAAATGGTTATATAAGTAAGTCATAATAGTTTCCACTTTGCCTCTAGGCCAGCAAAGCCTAAAATATTTATTATCTAATCCTTTGGGGAAAAAATTCTGCTGAACTCTGCTATAGAGAGTCCCAGTTAAATTCATATACACTTGCTACAGTTAATGAGAAGAGCATTCCATTTAAAAATATCTAGGCTAGTTGTTAAGTCCTTTTTTTCTAAGACATATCCTCTCATGCTTGATCTCAGTCCAAAAGTGAAAACCTGGGTCATTTCTAATTAATCAAATTATAAAAAAGCATTTAAAAAAAAAAACTACATTGCTCTGTTATGCAAGGAACTCCTATGATATTTTTAAATAAATATATGTCCAAAATGACTTATCTATAATCCTCTTAAGTTTCATTTTAAAAATTAAATGTGGAAAAATAAAATTGAAGTAAGAATTCAATTTGGGGCAAAAAACATGAGATCCACTATGGAGCTGTTCATGGGAATGAAGGTGCAGGTTCCGTGAACTCTGTACTTGTACCATACCTACTTTGGGGATCACTGTTCTACCCTAAACCAATGTGGCCTGGGCTTTACAACGGCAGGAATGAGGGGCCTCTGAGGGACGCGTACCTTCAGGTGGTCATTTCACCACATGTGATTTTTACAAGCAGCACTTCAGACCCTCAGCCTCTTCAGACACAGAAGCTCACCTACACCATATGCCTCATTACAAGCTGCTAATTAATTCTTCTCAAGTTCTTGAGAACCAAAAATCTCTTAGAAATCTCTTTCTTTAGAATAAAAGTCAACGTATCTAGCCCTTTAAATTTAGAAGTAACAAACTGACGGTAGTCTCCAAAATGAAGAGCTCTTAAAAAAAGTGCAGAAACACTGGAAGCGTCCTTCACGGGGTGGGTCACATGAAGCCAAGACGGTGCTGAGAAGGTAGGGACCACGAAAGAAGAGGAGGAAACATCTCACCATTGTAATGTTTGACAGGAAAGAATAACGCAGATCTCAAAGGAAGAAACGTGTGACTGTGAGATGGGCACTCTGATCTCACTAGTACCAGCTCAGTGTCTGTGTACTTCTACACGTCAATACTATATTTGCTGAATTACACATATATTCACTAAATTTGTTTTCCATGTTTTAAATGGCTTGAATGTATTTGTCTCTTCAATGTTTATTAAATTATCTTGAAGGGTAAGAATTTTATTATTCTTCTTTTACTATTCAGTAAGTTTACTACGGTGACCTATAAAACAAAACAAAATAATATACAGGGCAAACTAAGGCTAACATCCAAACTGAGCATGGAGAATATTAAATAAAATTTAAATTTTTTTTTTTGAAGTATTAAACCATTCACTTTATTCATAAGCAAAAAAATATGAAATATAGTAGACTTACATTTTTACAAATCTTTAATTATCATATAGTTATCCTTCATTAGTTGGGAAAATAGTGTCAGTATAGGAAGCATACAATTATACTGTGATTTCAGGAAGAGATAACCTTAGAAAAAAATTACTAAGGAAATAGAGTTTATTCTTGCAAGATTATTTTTCTCAATTTCCTCCTCCAGCATACTCTTTTTCCTTTTTACCTCAATAGCCTAAATTCTCCAGAAACATATCTGGCTCCCCCAGGAAATTATTGGGGAACTGTGTCAGGCATTACCTCCCTGCGGTGTTCTGTGGTTCGCTTCTTTTATTTTCAGCTCAAAACATGCCTAGAAAAAATTCCAAGCTTTGCACGTAAATACAGGAGAATGCATACCATCTCTTATAGAACCAACAGAAAACCTTAAACGGTATTCTTCAGCTTTTCTTACATAAATTCACATTTTTCTAGGGGCTAAAGTTTTAAGAGGGTGTTGGTGCATATTATGATCTGGAGTTATTTGGTGTAAAATGTCCTCTATTTAACTGCTGATATAACTTGGTTTCATAGGCCTGATAGAATGGAGGTAAAAGTTTAAAAGCTATAGAAAATTTAATTTTTAAAAAGGCAGGGAAACCAATGTGAACCTAGGATGGTTTCAATTCTGGATCTAACCATGAGAGTTTATGCATAAAATGGGGTCAGTTCTAGGCTATTGCCTATAATTACCAACCTTCGGAATATTCTGCTAGTCTACTTCAGAACTGGGTTTCCTGGGTTAATGAAGCTATCTGGTGCCAACGATGGGCAGATCCAAACCCTAGGAAAATCCCTAAAACATATAAATCATCTAAGTATTATGAAAATGATAGCAAATTAGAAAGTTCTATAGAAAAATAACAGTTTCTGGATTCTCTAGGATCCTCATTCCCCCAAACCTCCTTTCTCATTGATATCATTATTACTGGGTTTAAAAAGAAAAATTTCCTTAGGTCAAGGATATACAATACTCCTTTTAGCACCTCGTTTCCTCAGCTATCCAGTAGGCTTATGAGCAGAAATGGGTGTTACAATTAGCCTGAACAGAAAATGCTAAATAATTACCATTTTCTCTAAGTGTCTAATATCCATGAAAAATATATTATTTCTCATTCAAAGAAATAAACACAGAAAGTAATATGGTACACATTATTAGAAACTGGACAGTTTAAATTTTGTTTTTATGATCAATACAGAAGAAAAAATTTTAAATAAAAAAACCCATATAAATAGAAGGCCATAAGTGCATAAGCTTAATTAATTTATAACTAGTTATAAATTAATTAATAATTCAGGGTTTGGAAACCATCATCTTGATTTTCAAATTGTGCTGTTTGCTAACTTTATCTGCATGTATTACGTGGTAGTGACATTCTAAGGGACCTCTGTTCTGAGTATGGAAGAAAAAGAAACAACTTTTATTTGCCTAAAATATACATTAAGAATGCTGAGGACTAGTGGGTGGTAGGAAGAGAGAAGGTGTTTGATCCAAAGCACAAACATGGGGGAAAATCACTGCTGTGCATTTAAAAACAGTGTCATGGCAAAGTGAACATTTCCCAAGGACGAGTAAGGGAAGAGGGACGTCCTCTCACAGCTAAGGAAAGGGGTTTCCACTGACCTGAAGGCGACCTCGCTGCTCAGGGTTTTTGCTTGTCCTTTGTCAGTTTTTATCTCTTAGAGCCATTACTTACTGTAATTGCTTTTAAGTCTCTGTGGCTACATAGAATAAATATTTTGGTTATTTAATACAGCTATCATTTAGTGTTTTCAACATGAGCCAGGTCCTATGACTGATGGACTGATTTTTAATTCTTACAATTTTAGATAATGATAATCTCATTTTATAGATAAGGAAACTCAGTCTTTGGGAATCATTAAGTATTGTAAATGAGAAAAAATTGCTAGTGAGTGGTGAAACCAGGATTCAAACTCAGCCATTATGCTCTTACTACTACACAACACTGCCACTCTTAATGGTAAATTATTCCTTTCACTCTATTTTTTGGTTGATAGAAATGTCAACTGAAATTTTGTATCAGAAATGCCAACTAAAATGTCAGCTGAATATTTTATAAATGGCAGTATTTTTTTTTCTTTTTTGGAACCGGGGATTAAACTCAGGGGCACTAGGCCACTGAGCCACATCCCCAGCCCTATTTTTGTATTTTATCTAGAGACAGGGTCTCACTGAGTTGCTTAGGGCCTCACTAAGTTGCTGAGGCTGGCTTTGAACTCGCCATCCTCCTGCCTCAGCCTCCCAAGTCACTTGGATTACAGGCGTGCGCCACCGCGCCCGGCCAATGGCAGTATCTTCAACATAAAATATGTGAAATGATCTGAAGAGAAACTCACTCCTGTGTAAACTAGTATTTTAAGGATAAAACTGGAATAAGACAGAACTTACAGTGACATATGATGTCACTTATAGAAAGCTTTCTTCAAGTATGGAATGCATTATTTATTTTATGTCCTAAAAAATGTGTTCTTGTGAACACATAAACTGAGAAATAGAAAAATAATATGAAGGAGTCACCAATTCAATTTTTTATTATTCCTACAATATTTGTTACTTGGTATGATTTTTAATCTTTTAAATAGAGTCATTAAGTTTATCAAAAGTCAGGGCCAATAGGAAAGCAGAAATAAAGTAACATAAAAACAAAACTGATAAAGGTCAGAGTACCTATAAAGCAATCTGACAACTAAATATAACCTAGCTTTTCAACAACCTGTTGATCAATCTCAACATTCCTTTCTCTTCATCTGCAAATCAAGGAGTAAGTTGCAGTGTCGGACACAGAGCAAAGATGACTTTTTATTCCCCTTTTAATGCAATTTGCTAAAAAACTGTGATATGAAAATAATTTACTGAAACAGAGACTCCTTTATGTGACTTAAAACAAACCATGGTGAAACATACTTTTTATAGCTTATGTAATTAAACTTTATTCACCTGTCACCAGGTCCTGTGCGATACCGTGCACCTGGTATCAGCACTGGGTCGTCATCGCTGTCATCAGTGTCCTGGAGCGCAGAGTCTCTGGCTGTTGTTTCCTCAGGAACCAGAGGACCAGTGGCTTCTGTCTGGGACTGGGGCTCAGGGTTGGTATTAGTTTCAGCGGAAGCACTCTCACTGATGGTCTGATCTACAGTTTCCAGTTCCTTGCCTTTTTCAGACAAAGTGGATTCTTCTGGAACCCCACAAGGGCTATCAAGACTGAAGTCATTCCTTTCTCCTGAGTTGGAATCCAGTGGCTCAGCTGCAAATTCTAATTGTGCTGTCAGAAAATAAAATAGCACCTAACAGTTAGTGAGGTGTAACCTAACTTAGCTGCTGACAGACACAAATGTGAAGTTTAATTCCCCCATGAGGAAAGTTGTGCCACATACCCATTGAGAGGTGGTATCTAATTCTGGAGGACTAACAAAGACTGAGTTGATTCATTTCCCTATAAGAAGCAATTACCTAGAGGGAGCAAGAAAACTCACCTATGTCTACAGGGTTCTGAACTGGGTTTTCTGCAGATGTACCTTCCTGATATTCTGTCACATTTTCTGATAATTCTTCAGAGTCTTCTGGAAACAAACCAAATCATCATTAAATCTAATTTTTTTAAAAAAAGAAAAATAAATACCAACTTAATACTCCAGCTTCCCTATAGATGAATGGTTCTTAACTCTTTCTGGGTCATAGAAACCTTTGACATTCAGACAAAACCTTACCCCAGTACAATGCAAATATGTATTTGTACACAGAACTGTACAAACACAATCAGGGATGGATGGGCCCACTGCCTCTTCCCAAAGTCCAGGCCTTGAGCTTCGTGAGTTCTATGTGCAGAATCTCTGCTTTAGATTACCCCTCACTGCTGACATTACTTGATCTTGCTTTTTCTAACCTAAAAAACATAATTCATTTGTAACTTCATTTATCAAGCATTTACTGAATACCTCCAGTATTCTAGTCTCTGTGCTGGACACTAAAAACTTAACTATCATGTAACAATATTCTACTAGGAAAGGGTTCTGAAAAGTTCCCTAAATGGCATTTCTTGTGAATCATTCAGACCCTGTTTAGACTAGACTGCTTTTCTTTTCCCTCTATAAACCATCACACTATTTAACAATCAAGACACACTATGGATTTCATTGCCACATATGAAACTGGCACAGTTCCAATTAACACATCTCACACACTCACATCACTATGACCACTCATCACAGTCCTGGTATCTGCAGGTGGGCTGTGCTCCACTGTGCCTCTCCGTCCTGAGGGCTAAGGTCCCTACCTTCTGCATTTGCTACTTGTCAGTGTAAAGCCGGGCAAACAGTAACTTGTTAAACATGAAAACCAAAAGTGCAGCGATGCAGGGAACAGAAAATTAGGTGGACATTCAACGACACTGGGGCTTCACAGAGACAAAAGCAAGCAACGCCTTACTTGTTTCACTGTCTCCTTCTGGTGGCTGCATTGAGCTCTGTGGACCCAAGGATCCCTCCTGACCCTCAGATTTGCAATGGCTCCCATTTCCTCTAGAACTTGAGGCTGTACTGCTCCTACCACCAAAACAAGACAAGTGTTCCACCATGAAGTTAATAAAAGTGAACGTTAAGGATGCTTTTTATTTTACAATTAGAGAAGTATAGCAGAAAATTCAGAATAGAAATATTAAAAAAAAAAGATGATTAATCTAACATACTTTTGTATGAGGACCACATCTTTACCGTTTTAATGCTTCCATTACCTAGAATGCATTTCTACACGTCTGTGTGCGTATGCACAGCATGGAATAAGAACAGGGCATCTAGGCTACACCCTCAAGCCCTGCTCTCTATGGAATTTTAATTATATCTGCCTCTCTTTTTCTCTACAGTTGGGTCACCAGACTTAAATTCTTAATGGTTCTACAGACTTTGATCACATGCCTTTTAGACTGTGATTCAGGCTATTTTTAAATTAATACTTGAATGGAAGGCTAGTCACTTCTTTGGTCTTTAAATTGCTTCCCCATGGATCACTTCCAGTTCTGGTCTGTTGTTCAAATATGGCAGCAGCCAGGTGAGGTGGCATGTGCCTGTAATCTCAGTGGCTCAGGAGATTGAAGCAGGAGGACTGCAAGTTCAAAGCCAGCCTCAGCAACTTAGCAAGGCCCTAAGCAACTTGGACAGAGTCTGTCTCAAAATATAAAATGGACTGGGGATGTGGCTCAGTGGTTAAGCACCTCTGGGTTCAATTCCTGGTACCCCAAACTAAAACAACAACAAAACAACAATAACAACAACAAATCAAATACAGCAGCAGACTGAGCATTATGATTTTATCAAAAGAGGTGATGGTTTCTATTTTTAAACCCACCTGATTATAGCTGTAGCACAATTAGAATTTCTGGCCACAACAGAGTACTAGTCTAATTTAAATGAGCAATTTTCAATGAGTATTCTGTGACAAGTCACTGGAAACGTGTAAGGAAGGAATTGAGTGGGGAAATAGGAAAATGTATGATAACATGACAGATTAAAATTAAATTCATACAAATGCAATAATTCTTTAAATTCAGAATAAATACAAAGAAGAAAAGCTTAAGAGATATAGTAACTGAAAATGTTAATTACAGACAAACAGCAGTGACTCAATAAACAGTGCAAATTATTATGGATGTTTACCAAGATTTTATGACAACCCTTTAAGCAGAAGTTAATTTGATATTTTTAAAAAGCATACACGTATAATTTGGCATTATCATAAATAAGAATATATATCTACACGAGTATATATGCACAGAAAATTTCAGGAGAAAGGGTCATCTTAATAGGATTACTACAGGTGAATTTCTCTATGCTAAATTTACTTTTGCAATGAATGTGCAATACTTTTTAATTTCCTACACAGCCATTTTGGTAAAGAGAAGCCACTACATCTCTTTCTTTTTCCCACAGAGAAATCTGTGGTACAGGTATGAATAAAATCTTACTATGAAACAGTTATGATAACTAAAATACCATGGTGCTGGGATAGGACTACAGAGCTATTTGTGGAAAAGACACACTATCCAAATAAATGCAGTTAGCATAGTTAACATGGCATTTTGAATCAGAGAAATAAAACAAGATTGTTTAATAAATGATACTGGGACAAAGGAAGAGTTGTGTGGAACAACTAATGCTATAGCTCTATTTCGTACTTTATGGGAAAATAAATTCCATAAGTGTTAAATATATAGTTTGTAATATAAAATTATAAAAAAGGTAGATAAGAAGAAACTTTCTCCCTAATTTTAGGAAGACAATGCTTTTCTAAGCATGAGATCACAGGCAGAGATCACAAAGCAAAACCACTTTAAGTAAACTATAAAAGGAATACCAAACTGGGAAAAATAATTGCAACAAATATGAAACAAATGATATCCTCCTCAATTCTATAATAAACAGACCTCATATATCAATAACAAAATTTTTAAATAAACCTTTGAAGTAGGTTTATTTTGTAAACCTACTCATTTCTAGTAAAACATGCTCATTTCTAGGTAAGAAAACTGATTAAGAGAGGTTCCACAGTTTGTTTAGTCCAGAGACCAAGGAGTATGTCCTACTGCTTCATCTGTCATTAAAGAAACTAAAATAAAAGCAAGACACCATACTGGGATAGATTAAAAAAAAAAAAAAAAAAAAAAAAGAACGCATACTTTTACGAATGTACTATTGTTTACTTTTTAACAATAAATATTCAATATTTTCAGAATTGAAAAAGTGGTAATTACTTTTTTCATAAAGAAAAGAAACTGAGAATAAGAGATTACAATTCATGGTCACTTGTTAGGGAAAAGTAGCATAAAAAAAAGAATCAAACAAATGATTGTCTCTAAAATATTGTTCTGACAAAATTCTTCGTAAGAGGTCAGTCTGTTTTGTACAGAAACATGAGAAAAGACAAGACAAATGACAAATACCATAACTATTAAGTTACATATTAAGTAAAAGGGCCATAGATTTCCTCACTATCACAGTGTTTTAATGGTCCTTGATGTCTACCTATGGCATATCCTCAATGCAGAAATCAAAAACATCTTTAATTCTTCAAGTATCTTTCACTTTGCTGGTTGACCTCACCTGCCACCCCTCTCTCCTTCGGTCACTCCTCTTACAGATCCCTGAACACACAGGAGTGCTGTCTCGCTGGTTTTCTGCCTAGAACGTACACAGGGAAAGCCCTGAGCACGAGAAGGGCCCACTGCTCAAGTTTCACCAAGTGCCACGTTCTCAGTGATGCCCACCCTTCCCGAGGACTCTTCATCACCTTTACCTGCTCTACTTTCTTCCACAGCACTCAGGACCTTCTAACACTCTATACAACACTTCATTACTATGCTCACTGTTTCCTTCACCTAGAATGTAGGCTCTGGCATGCAAAGATATTTTTTTTGTCTATTGCTTTCACTGATCCATTTCCAGGGTCTAGAATAGTCTTTGGAATATACAAAGTATTCAATAATACTTCAAATCCTACTATCAATGATTTTAATATAATACATAAGAACATAAAGATAAACAGTGAACAGAATAAGACCAATATTATATACCAACATATAGTTATTTATCAATAAGTATATATTGTATGAACATATTTATATTAATAGCATGTGATATTAGTATATCATTAAATATATTAATTAAAAATAATATATTGTTATATAAATTGATAATTATGTAATATTAACACATAATCACATATCAAGAAATAACACACTGTTGATATCAACATTAACATATTCCTATTAACAAATTTAAAGAAAAAATTTAGATATCAAACAGTCAGTAGACACTACAAATATAAGAAGCTTACATAAGCTGACTTTTTTAAAATGTAAGAACCAGAGCAATAAATATTATCAGATGTCATCAAAGAGAACCTATACAATCATTAGATAAACACAAAGTTCGACCTTACCAGTGATAGATTAAATAACAATTAAAATTATTTTAAAATCAAATGCACAATTAAAGATAAACAAATACAGTGAACACTTGCCTGGAGACAATCAAATGCATTCACTCATATGCTGCCAATAAAAATGCAATGAGAAGGCCCTTGTGAAAATAATTTGGTGGGGCTAGGGATACAGCTCAGCTGGTAGAGTGCCTGCCTCGCAAGCACAAGGACCCGGGTTCAATCCCTAGCACCGCAAAAAAAACAAACAAACAAAAAAAAAAAACTTGGTAATATCTTTTGTCTGGATATAGTTCACTTGGGAAATATATGGTGATAAGTAAACCTGAAGGCAGGAGAAGCTTTGTAGTAAAGATATTTATCTCAGATGTGGTTGCTCACACCTGTAATTCCAGCAACTTGGGAAGCTGAGGCAGGACAGCAAGTTTGAGGCCAGCCTCAGCAACTTAGACCCTGCCTCAAAATAAAAATAAAAATAACTAAAAGGGTTGGAGATACAGCTCAGTGGCAAAGCACCCCTGGGTTCAATCCCTAGTACCTGGGGGTGGGGTGAGGTAAACAAAATTACTGTACAATGAAAGGGAATTTTTTTTTTTTTTTTTTTTTTTTTTCCGGTGCTGAGGGATTCAACCCAGGGCCTTGTGCTTGCAAGGCAAGCACTCTACCAACTCAGCTATATCCCCAGTCTGGGAAATTATTAAGTAATTCACAGCATACCTATTTGATGGACTAGTAAAATAGTATTTATGAAAACTAGTAAAGTGGGACTATTTATTAGAAGTTAAAACCAGGGAGAATAGATATATTGGGCAAAATTAAAATTATTACTTTCTGAAACCATGAAAGTCCTTATGTAAATACATATTTGTACATAGAACGAAGACTGCACATTTTTGCACTATGATCTGAAGGTAATTATTATTATTTATATTTTCTATCAGAAGGTATATGCCAGGATAAGCAACATCAACACCATCTCGAAAATTTTTAGAAATGCAATTCTTGGATCATACACCAAACCTAGTTCAAGTGGGTTCCATTAATCTGATTTAACAGGCTCTCCAAATAATTCTGAAGCACACTGATAGTTTGAGAACCAATACATTATAGCAAATCAAAAACAGTGAGATGATAAAATGCTAAAAATGTACATCTAATACAATCCTACTAAATGGCTAAGAACATCTTCACAAAAAGATCAAACTTACCATTCATCGGTAAAGTTCAGTTTTATTGTGCTTGTAGTTGTTCCTTCTGTGCTGTAGTGCAAACTTAAAACTGGTTCACCTGTCCCTGGTTTGGGGCTCAGCTTTTCATTATTGTTATCTGAAAATTGTGTTTAAAACATTTGAAAACGTCTCTGAAACCAGTAAAAATATGACATTTCCTAAAATTTATAAAATTTTAACTAGATCGTCTTTGTCACAATTCTCACATCTGTTTATAATTCTCACTTGAAATGTGAAGTAGCCCTGAATCAAATTCTAGCACTGTATGAGTCCCCTTGATTCAGAGGGAAATCAAACATACTGAGAACCATATTTAATTGCTAGGGAAACAGAATATTAACACGCAATGATATGCATTATGAACTGGTGCCTTTACTTAACAGAATGCTTGTGATTTTTATTCTTCAGTTGCAGGAGCCTCAAGACCAACTAACGTGGGCTCCTTCAGGACACCAAGACAGACATGCCAGGGCTCTGCAGAATTCTGCTGCGGTTACATACTACTGACAGCTTTCTGTTCTCCAGACTCAGATTCATCCTCCAGTGAGAGACCACGGCCTGCACTCCATGGAGGGGGTGTTTATTGTGCCTGAATATTTTCTAAAACTGTGTAATATAATAACATCACACACTTTGGTATACATCATCTTCTATTTTTGACTAATCTTGCAAGGAATTTGTTTCTTAATTAAGGAAAGCAATATCACCTTCAGAGTTATAGAAGATATCTATACATTTACATACTTACATATATGTCCATATATAAATTCCATTTATATAGAAAACCTTATTAAATGGCAAATAAAATCAATAAACTCTACAGAAATTGATATATACTATTCAAAGGTCCCTTCAAAAGAGGATATAAATATCCAAATACAAGGTAGCACTTAAGAAATTTTTCACTTTATGATGCAGGAGACGTTGGGAAACATTCAACTACACAGGGAATACAAATGAATATACAGTCAAATACATGACACTCTGCTAGCTGCTGCAGGAAGGAAAACTTCCGATACCATGAGTAGTTTCTTACATTGACACAGGGCTAATGTAACAGTACTAACAATAAGATGCTTCTCTTGGGGGGAAAAATGAAAACAATTACAACTTGATAAAACCAACTGCCCTCACATGCACAAGGCCCTGAGTTCAATCCCCAGCACCATCACCACAAAAAAAAAAAAAAAAAAAAAAAAAAAAAAGCCCAATTGCTCAGGGTTTTTTGCAATCCTGGGGATGGAATCCAGGGTCTCACACACACTAAGCAGCTCTCTACCACTGAGCTACAGCCCCAGGCCTACGCAGGAATTTTGATGGTTAGTTCCATTTTATATTGCAATGAAGGACATAACATTTTTCATTCCTCTTGAAGATGTGGCAGCACATATTAAAAAGAATCTCTCAGAACCCCTGCTCGAGCTTCTATCCTATGAAAGGACGATGAACAAGACTTCAAATACAGCACTGTAGGAGAAGTTACCTCTTGACTCCCTAGAGACGAGGCGTCAAACTGACAGAACTCAGAAGTTACCAATTCTTCTGTCTTAACTTCTTACTTGTGAAAAACCTTGTCCTATGAAATAAACTCTGATCTGAAAATAATACTGTGAATCACAAAGCTGACATCCCAAGTAGTAAATCACTTTGTATGATTTTTGCTATAACTATGTTCTGATATCAATAGCTGCTAGAAAGAAATTAGTAGCTCATCACAACTGTCAAAGACTCAGTATACATTCAGTGTTTTGGAGGAGGTTATTTTACTAAATGGTATTGTAGTAAACTAACTGAATGAACAGACCTTTAGCTCAGATAAACTGCTTAAGAATGGTACTTTAAAAACCTCTCTCCTTTAAAAAAAAAAAAAAAAAAAAAAAAAAAAAAGCCTCTCTCCTTGTCCTGATTATCTTCAAAAAATGCTCGCTAGTCATCTGTCTTCACAGTTCCCCCTTCTTTTCCACTTATGTTGCTGCAACTTTGCTGCCAGTTGCTGGGGACTTTAGGCTCTTGGCATTGGTGGGAACAGACAATCAAAGAGTGGGATGATCAAAGGAACTTAGAGGCACAATTGGGGCTAGTTCTTCCATTTTCTCCTAACAAAATTTCCTGAAGTGTTTTGCTATCTGTTTTTCCTTTAAGAGTAAAGAAGGAATGAAAAACAAAAGCAAGTTCGGGAGAGAAAAGTAAGACTGGATTTCTTGGGTCTATCTTGATTATATAAAACATAAGAAGTTTCATAAAATGTAAGTGTTCTACCAAAACCTTCCTTTTGAGGAAGAATAAAGAGACAGCTGTAGATATTCACAAGCTAGGACCACAGGAATACAGCAAAGAGCTACTAAGAGATCAAAATCATGCAGAAAACACATTTAAATTCATACAATCCCCTCCCCCAGCAAGAAGCCCTCTGAGATCATCAATCCCAAATGAAACTTTTTTCCTACGGTAGCTACTAAAAGTTATTTAATTTCTCAGAAATGTAATGTACATATTATAAATCATATGAAATATGATGGCATTCATTTAATTATAAAATGATTACAGTTGATAGAATTTGTTCACTTAAGTTGTTAATGAACTCATCACCTTGTGTAAAACTGGGCTTTCACTCTAAAAACATAATGGACACTTCCACGAGTGACATCTCCAGACTCCCGAGTGTCATGATTCCCTTACAGTGTGCACATAGACGCAGGTGTGCCTCTGGTAGAAGTTCCCAGCACAGAACCTGGTGGTAGGATGGGAGCCTGTCTGCCTGAGGTTGGAACTCGCCGCACGGCGTCCTTCCACCAACCTCCTCCTAGCTGAACCCTCCTTTGTGTGATCAGACACAGTCTGCCAGGTTGGGTTTTTGCAGGAATGTAGATCCCTAAGCTAATAAGGAATGCGCTCACCATGCTTGTGATAAAATACATATTTCAAACTATAAATGACTAAGAAAAAATCTATAAAAGATCTCAAAAAATCAAATATTTTATTTTTACATTTTAAAAAATAATAGCAAACATTTAAAATTTCCTAAACTTGTTCTATTTGTTAGATGTATCAACAAACGTGACTTTTTATAAACTTTTTTCCACAGCCTTACTTACATAACACACAAGTATATATTAGTGAAATGTTTGCTTATTAACAAGTAGGTTATTTAAAAGCCTTAGAGTTTAGAACTTCACCTAAACGCACAAATGGCTTTATTCAGAAAGCACCTAGGTCTAGTTTTTAAACCAATGCAAAACCTTCCATTTTCATAGATCAGGAAATCTCCAACTTTTCTGAAGATTGGAGATTACAGGATCCAATAATATGTATAAGGAACATGTTCTGATTCAAAGTAGAAATGCTGCTTCTTGGAATAGAGTCTAACAGAAAACACCTATATATCATACAGATAACTGTGAGGCAAAGCATTTCACTCTAAAAATGGATTTTCATGCTTGGGTCTATAAATAAAAAGTTAAAAACAAGTACAATTTCAGTAATGACATACATTAAGAATTCTCATCTATGTAATCTTTTTGATAAAATATTATAGTCAAAATTTCTTCTATCAATTAAAATTCACCCATGTCCATTATAATAATGTTAATACAGAACTTTTTTTATGACATAACACAGTAATGTAAACTGGATTTAAACCGTCTGTTGCCTGTTGTACATTCCAGGATATACAGGCTGAAATGTGATTTTACCTTTTCTACTGGGTCTCCCTTTCAGAACTATTGGACTTGTATCTCTCTACTTGTAACAGTCTCTACCCCTTTTTAACTTTCAATCTTAAGTAAGAGCAGTATAGGAATAAAACAGAAAGACGCCCCCGCTCACAGAACATCATCCCTGTCAAGTACTCTCAAAAATGAAGGCATGGCAATAATAAAGTTTCTTTTCCTGACTGTTTCCTCTGGTATACATTCACCTTCTTCATACACACTGATAGAACGGTAAGTCACTATGCTAAGATGGGACTTCCAGATGGAACGAGCCCTCCCGTCACTGGCTCCCTCCAAGCTTCTTGGTGCTCACCTCCACCTCTTCATTCCTGCTCCATCACCCCAAGACACTGCTCTACCAAGGACAGTCTTCCCCCTGAGGAGCTTCCCAGCCCTTCCTGAGCTCCTCCTCGGAGACTCTCACCCTCAGGGCACCACACCCTTCCGCTGCCACCCTCTCCTTCTTCCTCTCCCTCTTCTCCTCTAATAGCACTCCTCTCACACAATTTTTAATTTTCAATTGTTTTCCTGGTTTTTCTCAAGATGTTCTAGATAATCTACTCCCACCTCTTCTTTTTCCTTTCATCCTAATTGATTTCAATGACTTTCATGGCTTCATGTAACTTCTCCATATGCAGAAAATTTCCAAATTTACTTCCAAACTCTAACATCTTTTCTGAACTCCATATGCACTGTGAAAGTTGTCACAGAGTGGAGTCATTTATGCCAAACCTTAACAATGTGCTGTCGGGAGATCAAAATGCAGGGTTTCCATGCATACATGCCTACAGTGAGAACTATTTTAAAAACTGTGAAAACCACCTCACACAAAGACACTGCAAGGACCTCTGCCCAGCAACTACCTCTTGTATCTTGTTTGTTCGTTTGGTTTTTGGTGATGCTGGGGATTGAACCCAGGGCCTTATGCTTGCAAGGCAAGCACTCTACCAACTGAGCTATATCCCCAGCACTACCTCTTGTATCTTGGACAAACACTATCCCTGTTATTGATGCCAGCAACCAATGATTATTATTTAAAGTAATTTATGTAATCCACCTCTGTTTAACTTAAAAAACCCTTGCCTTTCTTTGTCTGACTGAGCCTATGATCCATCATAGCACACATATTCCAGACTGCAATCTTCTGCTCATTCCCAAATAAAATCAAGAAATTCTTAGAAAGCCACTCTCTGTTGTTGTTATATAAAATCAAATGCTAGACAAACATTCCATCCTGCAAGTCTCATACAGGTAAACTCAAACCAATAATTCAAGACCAAGTTCATGATATCCACTTCTCTCTCCACACCCCACCCCCATCTTGTTCCTTTTCCAGAGGTATCTATTTAAGGATTAACTATTCAATTGTGCTCTATCAAAATGTGGGAATTAACCTTTACAGTAGCTGGAAAAGTCATCTGCTAAATTCCATCATTACCTCCCCAGAGCACCACAAAGTATACAACCTCTGGGGGGGGGGGTGTTAAAAAAAAGTACTTGTTGGGCTGGGGATGTAGCTCAGTTGGTACAGTGCCTGCCTCACAAGCACAAGGCCCTGGGTTCAATCCCCAGCACCTCACAAAAAAACAAAACAAAACAAAAAAGTACTTGTTATGTGACAAACTCCAGACTTACACTTTGTCCCTGGTCCCTCCAATCAAAATGTCATTACTGAAATGTTTCTGTGTGAAAATCCGGGAGTGTTACCAAGTCGTACACTCTGGACTCCTCCTCAACCACTCCTTTCATTGGCTCTATCCAGTCCTGTTCATTCTATATCCTAAGTATTTCATGCTTTCACATTTCTTCTATCTTACCTTTATCACCAGATCAAGTATCACCATGAGAACTTTTGAAGTGGTTGTTAGGGTTTAGATACGAGGCGTCACCCAAAAGCTCATGTGAGAGACAAACAAGAATTTTCAGAGGTGACATGATTAAATTATGAGACGTGGGACACAATTAGTGGATTAAGCCACTGACATGGATTAGCTGGGCAGTAACAGTAGGCACGAGGGTGTGGCTGCAGTCACCAGAGGAGTGTCTTTAGGGTACATATTTTGTCTCTGGTGAGCGGAGCTCTCTCTGCTACCTGGTTGCCAGATCTTGAGTTGCCTTCCTCTGCCACACCCTTCCACCATGATGTCCTGCCTCACCTCACCTCCAGAGCTGTGCAGTCAGTCAACCATGCACTGAACCTCTGAAACCATGAACCAAAATTAACTTTTCCTCCTTTAGATTTCTCTTGTCAGGTCTTAGATCACAGTAGTGAATAGCTGACCAAAACAGTGACTGTCTCTAGTCAGCCTCCATTCAGGACCTCAGGGCATTCTTCCTCCTTTAAATCCTTATTAGCTTCCCTCTGATCTTAAATTTCAAGCCTCAAAAGGTCCCACTCAGACTAGCCTAGGCTCTGTGCAGCTGCACCGACTCTCCTGCTCATTTCACTGTCAGAGCTCTGCTTACCTCTTCCTGCTGCCCTTTCCACACCTGCCTCCCTGGCTGGCTGATTCCACTCCGGATCTCCTCAGGGACGTGGTCCTTGGCTTGCTACACAAAGGAGCCTTATGATAACGCCCACCACACCTGTCTGTCTTTACTATTAGACGTGGCCAAGCACAGGGATTATGAGCAGATGCTGGAACCAGGCTGCCTGGGTGGAATCACATTTCTAACACTGACTGTGTGTGACCTTGAGGCAAGTTTGTTAACCTCACCTTCTTCAGTTTTGTCATCTGGAAAACAGGGATAACAACAGTACCTATTTAATAAGGTCACAGGATTAAAGAAGTGAATGTATAAAAGCTGCTCAAAGCAATGCTTGGTACAAAGTGGATGTGATAGTAAGTGTCTATGCTGCTGTTGCTGTTGCCATCAGTCAATTCAGTCTCCGAGAACAGACATCATTAGCTTTACTCATCTGTGCACCCCAGAGCCACATCAGGCAATGAAGTCTCAGATGAATAAATGACGTAGACATACGAGTATGGCTCTAGCACTTATTTCATTTGTTTTTATGTCGTGGCTTCTTCATCGGTAAAATGAGGTTAATAAAAATATTCACTACTTATTATCAGAAGGAATGAGATACATAAAATGCTTAACAAACACACACATGGTGTTACATAAAAACTCAATAGATGTCAGTCATTTTTATCGCAGATCTAAGTTAGAAAACAAAACTAGAGGTATAGATACAGATTTGATTATCAAGAGAGTAGACCAAGTGAGCACATACAACATATACAGGGTGTAACTTCCAAAACATCAATATGTCACTCATTAACAGAATCCAGACCTACCAGTCACAGCCTCCTTAGGAACTGTGCTAGGAAGACAGCCTTCACCCAGGAGCCTAAGACCCACTGGGTAACAGAGTGAGACACTATCTTAAAAAATAATAATTACAAGAAAGTAAAACTATTGAAACAAGCAGGTAGCTGCATTCACAA
Source organism: Glaucomys volans (assembly GCA_020662805.1). NCBI lineage: Eukaryota > Metazoa > Chordata > Mammalia > Rodentia > Sciuridae > Glaucomys > Glaucomys volans. The sequence continues at coordinate 210,143 of JAJEJO010000659.1, forward strand.
CTCTGAAGGTTCAGAGTCAAATATACTTTATCACATTGTAATTTTTAAAAAAAAAATCAAAATAAGCAAAATGCTGATTGCAATCAATTGGTTCAATAATGTGTATATGTATATATGATTACAAGACCACTGTAACTCTCCATCGTGTACAACCATAAGAATGAGAAGTTATACTCCATTGATGTGTGATGTGTCAAGATGCGTTCTAGAGTCATTTTTTTTTTTTTCCTGCTGTGGTGGGGATTGAACCCAGGGCCTTGTACTTGCGAGGTAAGCACTCTACCAACTGAGCAATATCCCCAGCCCTACATTCTAGTGTCATGTATAACTAATTCAAACAAAATTTTTAAAATATTTTTAAAAATAATGCATACAATTATTCAAAGAAATGAATTTTCTTCAGTGAAGCAAGCCTATCAAAATAAAAAAATTTTATTAGCAACAAATTCATCTCTAGGAATCTCCTCAAATAAAGAAATTTAGGAATTACACAGGAAAGTGCCAGGGCACTTGAAAGACCACAAATTAATATTCTGACACGTAAATATAAAACTGGAGTAACAACTTTAAAAAAGCATCATCTCCTTAAAAACATGAAAAAATTATGCTCAATCATTAGGGAGAGATATAGTAAGAAAGAAAACATTAAATATATTACTTTTAACATTCTACAGGGTAAAACTGAGGAGTGTTGGTAAAGGTTAAAACCTTCAAGGACTGGGGGTGTAGCTCACTGCTGAGTATGTGCTTACCATGCGCGAGGCCCAGGGTTCAAACCTCAGCACCAAGAAAAGAAAAGGTTAAAAACCTGAATAGTAGTACATGCAGGGACAATAACTACTCTCTGCGTCACTCATACAGAATGTCTCTGCTCACTCTGCAAGTAAAACATGCTCGTCTTCAGGTAGCAGCACATACCACACACACCACATGTCCAGGCTGCAGCACGGTCTGAATCCAAGGACTGCTCCATGTCTCTCTCTCCACTCTTAACTGAGCTTATCGACATCTCCATCTTTTCCCTAAACTTTTCTTCTCACACCACTGCTACCTGGTTTGTGTGTCTATCACGTTGTAGCTCAAACTGCCTGTCCAAGTCATCACCAGCCTCTGGAAGCCGTTCTCACCAGCTCCTCCTTCCCAGAGATATGGCCATTTTTCCGCCCCACCTCACTTTTCCATACTAGATTCTTTTTCTCTGCTTCTTCCTTAAAGAGCAGATTCTTTTCATTTCATCCTCTATAGACAATCTCATTCACTCCCACTTTTTCAACTACCCATAAATGTGTAGTTCCTAATCTTTCATCTCCACCTCCAACTCTCCTGCTGACTTGTAGAATCACATAGTCAAACAGTTGTCCTTGGGATTTCTCCATCTATACATTCAATGGCACTTCCTATGGTCTGAATATGGTTTGTATCCACTTGTTCCTCAATGCTAGTGTTGTAAGGTGGAGGCTGGAGAGAGGCATTTGGCCATGGGACAGAGTCCTTAACAAAAAGATTAATGTCAACTTGCAGAAGTGATCTCTCTCCACTGGAGATCAGGCACTTCCTAGAGTGAGTTGTTATAACCGGGTTGGCTTAACTTTCTCTTGCTTCCTCTCATCATGTGATCTCTCTTCTGTACACACCACTGGCTGTTCTCTCTTTAGCCATGCATGGAGGAGCACAAGGTCCTCACAAGAAGCCAGGCAGATGCCAGGACTTTCCCAGCCTCCCAAAATTGTGAGCCAAAATAAGTCTCTTTCCTTTATAAATTACACACAGTTTTCTTTTTCCTCTTTTAATTTGTTCTAATTAGAATGTATTCTTCAAAAGCAAATGAAAACAGATTTAGACACTTCAAACTCAACATTTAAAAGAATATCTTAAAAGGATATTTCCTTCCCCTAAAATCAGCTATTCCTCCTGGATACTCTCTTGGCAGATGGTTCACTATCACCTTACCAAAATGCCTAGGCATCATTTCTACCTAATTAGTTCCAAAGTCCCATTTTTCTTCTTTTCTTTTTCAGTGCTGTGGTTTAACCCAGGGCTTGGTGCATGCTAGGTTGGCACTGTACCACTGAGCTAAAACCACAGTCCAACTCCCATTTATTCTACCTCTCAAATATTTTTAAAGTTTGACCATTCTCATTTCCCACTGCTCCTGCCTTAGACTGAATCCCTCATCATCTCTGACCTGGACTAATGCAATAGCCCTTATGCGCTCCTTCCACTCCATCTTCCAATCAATCATTGATAAAACTGCCAAAATGTACTTTCCAATACATAAATCTGGTTGTGTTTTTCCCAAGCTGAAATACTTTCCATAGCTTCCCAGTGCTTAAATGATGAATCAATCTACTTACTTATTCAACATTGAAATAATCAATCCCCTAAATACATGTACAATTATAAATCGAATGTGGGAAAATAACACGCCGTAAAGGAAAAGAGAGAACTATGGAACATAGGGAGGCCTTATTATTTTTGACAAAGTGTATCTAAGTGAGATTCAAAGGATGAAAAGAAGTTGCTTAACAGAAAAGCAATTCTGGTAGGGGGAAAATAGGTCTGAGGGTTTGAGAGGGAAGGAGCTTAGTGGTAGAAGAACTGAAAGGAGGCTCTCTGACAAGCCTGTAGTGAGCAAGCAGAGTAGCCTGAGACACATCTCAATAGATGGGGCCAGGTCATATTTGCCTGTAAGCAAAGGCATGGATTTAGGTTGTTTTGAAAGCCTAAAGGGAAGCAATTAAAAAAAATTTAGGCAGATAAATGACACAAAGGTATTTACATGTTTTAAAGTTTCACTCTGGATGCTAGTAGAGAACAGATGATAGCCTGAGTGGAAGTGAGAAGACTTGTTAAGAAAATACTACGTTAGTTCAGAAAAATGAGATCAGTGATGGGCAGTCTCCTAACTTTTATGATAGAAGTTATCTCAGATAATGTAAGCCCTTAACTGATGCCCTCAGGATGTTAAAAGGGGTAATCCTACCAAGCAAAACGCATGTAATGGGCTGGAGATATGGCTCAGCTGGGAGAGTGCTTGCTTTGCATGCACAAGGCCCTGGGTTCAATCCCCAGCAAAAGACAGGAAAAAGGGGGGCGGGGGGATCTAAAACAACAGGACCCAATTTAGGTTGGATATATATTTTCTATCATTAGAACATTTCTGTTCAGGTCTTATCTCAAAGTTACATTTATAATGGTCTATTATAATCACTTTCTGCCAAATAATCTCAATCTTTGACCTCCTATCTCTACTTATATGACCAAAAGACATACTACACATGATCTCAGAGATAAAAAAAAAAAACCCTCTTAATTTCCACTTCTAAGCTAAAATGAAATGATCATTTATCCAGGCGCTGAGGTCAAAGATCTCAAGTGTGGAGCTTGAGTCTTCCCTTTTTCTCAGATTCCTTATCATATATAAATTATCAACTTAAATTGAAAGTAACATTCAATATATTCTATGAAAATTTTTGTTACAAAATAGAATATGAATCTGGCTATAGTCCAGTATGTTATAATGCTATAATTGTGATTTGCTTTAGTCTTGAGTTGATATCTCTACATTAAATGTATAAAAATTAAACATATTTAATTTCTTGGTTCTCAAATCATTACTAATTCTTTTTCAGGAACAGAAAAAGACCTATAGGAATACACGTCATCTCAAGTTCATGTAGAATAATTTAAGGTTCAAAGTACAGAAGAAGTTTTCTAATCTGTTTTACAAATTGTTTCAGAAAATTCCTCTAAGATACAGTTTAAATTAGATCTGCTTCATCCCGCACAAGTAATACATCAATATTTAATTTCTCTATGGCTGTTAACAAGTGAGATAGCTTACCTACATAAACTTTTCAGCCAACCAAATCTTATAGCTTTGGTTACTTTTAAAAAAGTTTTATAAAGAAATATTTCTAAAATTTTCAGGCACCCACCAGCCTCTCTTAATACCAAAAAAAGTAAAAGCACTTTAAATTACTCTTTATGACTTAACATGGAGAATCAGTAACATTTATCTTACTGTGTCACAAAAGACTTAAAACACTCCAGGGAACTGTGAGTGGAGAGCAAACATTCACCCTAACTCCACACAGGCTGTTCGAGCTGTCACAGTCTTCCTTTCCTCCACCCTTCTTTCAGGTACCCCTTTTTGTCAGAATACCTTCCTCAATCCCTCTCTGTGCTGTATTTGATGGGCTAGTAAAAAAGCTTAAAAAGTAAGTAACCTATTAGGGTCTCCCTAAGTCTTCTCAGTTGAGTCTACACCTTTCCTACTTCAAAAAGTGCAAGTGGAACTGGAAGCCATTTCCCTTGGGATGGGTGGCTTGTGAATTTATCTCTGGGTTCATAAGCATACTCCTTAGAGTGAAAGCTAACAGAAGTCAGATCACCAGATAAACAAGACACAAAATCAAGTGTCATTACTATAAAAATCTAATGGAATATTACTATGTTCAAAGGACTTCTCGTACATGAGTGATGAGGTGATATGACAACCACACACCTACAGTTCTAGACGATTTTATGACATACACCTAGCATTTAAAAATGGATATACTTTATATCCATTACAACAGTGTTACAGGGAAGAAATTCAAATTTGCCATAAAAGGTCAGACAGAAAGGAGCTTACACAGAACATGATTTGTAAAGGCCAAGGGTGCCCTTTGTGCACAAGACCACCTGGGGTAATTTATCCTATAAAATACTAACGTTAAGACCATAATCAAAATGAAATGCTATGTAAAAATGAAAAGAACTTTGTTTATGCATTGCAATAAAACTATGGATGGATGGGCATAGCGCATCTCCTGTTGCACGCACCCTGTTGCTCGTCAAGTGACATGGATCCGAGCTGTTTGTTAACCACAGAAGAAGGAGAATCTGAAACAAAAATGAGATTTCAACTTAAAAGTAAGCAGCAGAAAACTGCACAGCAATGTCATGATCATCTATAAGCTTAAGAAACAATGTATAAGGGGGGGGGGATAGAAGTAAGTACTGTGTTGTTTTCTATAAGCAGTGAGTAAGCAGAGCCATGTGCTTAAGACTGTTATTTCAGGCAAGCATTTAGCAACTTTGAGAATGAGTTGAGAAAATTCTTCTACTTCCATGCAATACTTTTTAAAATCAAATTCATTTAGAAAAGGCACAGAGTATAAGATAGATAAAAATTAGAATTGGGGTATCTCCACTGAACAGAAGACTCCCTGTCCGTCTCACATTCCCTTTCCAGCTACTAACATGGCTCTCCTTAGAGAATTCAAAGCATGAAATGAGATGCTCACCACACTTAGTGAAATGTTGTTTGTTGTACCATGAGCTGAATAAGGAGTTCAAGTCAAAATGTTGGACTAAGGAAGAGGTTTATAAGGAAGTAATTACCTTTACAGAAACATAAGGTTAAAAATGCTATAATACATTGTGCATATGAAAACTATATAAAAGCTTAGATTTCTTTTTCTTCCGGTTTTGTTTCTTTTGTCTTTTTTGTTTGTTTTAGAAACTGGGGATTGAACCCAGTGCCACTGACGTACATTCCCAGCCCTTTTATTTTTTAGAGATAGAGTCTCACTAAGTTGCTGAGGCTGGCCTTGAACTTGCAATTCTCCTGCCTCAGCTTCCCCAGGCCCTGGGATTATAGGCATGTGCCACTGTGCTTGGCAAGCTTAGGTTTTTTTAGAGGTACCTGGTGAGAAAAGAAAAAAGGAGGCAAGGAGAATGCTTTTACTGGTCTGGGCTCTTCTCTTCAAATAAAAGAGCTTTGTTTTTATCTTTTGGATATACTATTTCTATGTGAGAATTGTTTATAATTGTATTCTACTATGTGAAAAACTGGTATAGGAAAACAGTCTGGTAAACAGAAAAGGCCCTCCCTCACCTGTGTGTGGCTTTTTTTTACCCCCAGTTCTGGGGACTGAACCTGGACCTTATATATGCTGGGCAAGTGCACAACCGCTGAGCTATATCCTTAGCCCTTTTTATTTTATTTTGAGACAGGATCTCACTAAGTTGCATGGGAGACCTCAAATTTGTAATTGTCCTGCCTCAACCTCCAAGCAGTTGGGATTATAGGCATGCACCACACCATGACCCTGCCTCAATTAAGTTTTGATTTTAAACCTGATTTTGAAAGTAATTAGCACACTTTTAGGCCTCAGCTTCTCCTTTCTTCGTGATCAGGCTACAGATCTAGTAGCCTTTTCAAAGTACTAGGGAATACAGGCTGAGCATCCCTAATCCAAACATTTGAAATAATCCAAAATCAAAAGGTTTTTGGATGGCTGATATGACAGATCAGAGTCAAAACAAAATTGAAGTAAAAACATCAATGTCAGGAGATGAGATACACAGAAAACATAAGGAATTAGCATAAATGAACTTCATGTTCATATCTGGATTGGATCTCCCAAGATATCTCATTATGTATATGCAAATATTCCCAAATCCAAAAAATTTTGAATTTGAAGTACTTTTGTTTTCTAAGCAGTTCAGATATGGGACATTCAACCTGTACAAGGAGGTGGCCCTTTCCCACTCCTGATTTGGGTTTCAGCATCCCAATAGAGCTACAGTAAAAGAGAAAAATGTGAGCACTAAGCATAGCTTCCCAAAATGTAAGAATAATTCTTAATTTCTACTATCCTGTTCTCTAGCTCTTAGTGAATATCAATGAGACATTTCTACTCGAGATGGCACTTCATTTCCCCAAAAGTAAACGTTTTAAGTAAAGATCATCCTCAACTAGAAAACTGAGGGAGGTTTTCCAATACATCCTGGATTCACACACTTTTGTATCATTTGATTGCTTCCATTTGTACATTTAAACATCTGGATCCCATTACCCAATCCACTTGCTTAAACTTTAAATATTCCACCACCTTATTTTGATGAAGCATGATGATTAATTGAGTAACAGCTGTTACTCATCCTTACTTATCACCTCTTCATGAGAACATTAAAAGAAGTCTTCGTGACACTAAAAAGAAAGCCAGAATGGTAGAATTCCAATCAGCTCCTTAATCTACCATGCTTTACTTTTCTTTGTAAGACTTGTCACTTACCCATTTCAGAGTTAAACTCAACACTGTTGTTTCTGAAGAACAGTAAGTAGCCATCTTTAGAAATAAAATCATACTCTTTAAAGTTTTAAAGTTTTAAAAACCAAACTCTGACTCAGTGAAATAAATATTAGGAAAAAACCTCTTAAAAGCCCCTTGTAAGACACAGTTCATTTCTTTGGATTTACTATACACAATCATTGTACCCTCACTTAATAAATAAGAGCTCAAAGAAAACTAAAATTCTCTTAAGAAATCTTCTTTGCAGATAATTTTCCCATAAATATTATGGAATGCATAAACCTTCCTGAAATAAAGTACCCTGTATTTAATTTTTAAATAAATTTTAGGAAGGAGTAAGTCAGTGAAACCACGCTGATGAAGGATGTAGAATGCGGTCACTTCTGTAAAACTGTGTTTTCAGGCTTGAAAGATTTAAAAGGTTAAATCTTAAATTAAGACAGAAAAATACTTATAAACTAAAAGGGTTTCCTTTTTGATTTTATAGTCTCTTACAGATACTGTGAATTTCTGGAAAACTATTTGTTATTCCATGCATTTAAAGGCTAATCTTTATGAAAATATCCCTCTTGGGATTTATAAAATATTATATATAAGACAAATATTATAAAATATTTTAGCTATAATCTTGGGATAATGCAACTGTTTCTGGAAAGTACTTTCCTCTCACATAAACATTTCAAGTGACATGCCTTTATATCACTAGGTATGCATAAATATGGCAGCCATACCTCCTCCTACAAAAATATTTCTAAATATTAACAACCATCACAAAAGCAAATTATCATAAATTGTAATTATTAGTTTACACTGACTGCTTCAACAGTTTGCGCACTCTGCTTCCATCTCTCTGTAGAGAGCACACCACAAAATAAAACCTGAATATACGGTCTACTGATAATTTACTATTAAATGCAATATGGATGATCAGCTTACTTGAAGTGTTTAGAATTACATTATTTATTTATTTTATTTTATTTATTTTTTTGTAAAAAACACTCAGGATTGAACCCAGGGGATTTAACCTGTGAGCCACATCCCCAAGTCCTTTTTATTTTGAGACAGGGTCTTGCTAAATTACTGAGGCTGGCTTTGAACTTGCAATCCTCCTGCCTCAGTCTACTGAGCTGCTAGGATTACAGGCCTGCACCACCACGCCCATCGAGAATCGTATTATTTTTAAGGTAGAAATCAACTTTAAGGAAAACCTCATTTAATACTAAGCTCAGTGTATATTGTGGTCAATTACTCTTTACTTCCAAAAAAAATTTGTAGTTCAGTCTTGAAAAAACTCTCTAGTCCAATAACACTAGAATCTCCCCTGTAGAAAAGATTGACAATTCCAATCTAACAGGTAAATAATAACAACTCTTCATCCAGACTTCTTGATTTTGAATGTGGCTTTTTACTCAGTAATATAACAACTCTGGGCAAGTTATTTATTGGCTTAAGTCTCACTTAAAATGAGGCTTAATCAATCATACTATCTACCACATAGTATTCTTGTGAGGACTTAATAAGGTCATCCATATAACTTTTCAGGTGGCACACAGGAAAGGGCAATTGTTATTACTACTTTCCGGGTTTTCAGAAATAAGATACTGGATGAAAAGTAATGGCACAAAAATGTTCTGAAAACTACGGAACATATAACCACTTAAAGCTGCTTAGCGCTCTGCCATTTAAGTAAAGAGTTCTTACAGAAATGGGCAAATATACCCGATTTATTAACTACTTTTACAAAGACTAAAAACAAGGATCAAATGCATCCATTTGAGAAAACGCTACAATGTAACTCCCATCATGTAGGCTGTGGGGCATCTGAGGAACGAAAGAGCCTACTTGTACATAATCGGGTAAGTGCTGATTTTTTCCAATATGGCTCAGTTTTGAAAAGCCCTTTTTCAAAAATTAATCACCAATGCTTTATACCCTTTTGGGGGGTATAAAAGTTAGTTTTTGTTTTTGTTTTTGTTTTCCAATTGGCAAAACCGTGCCATAAAGTGAAAAAACAGTTCCTACCTGACCCTCTCTAGGCTGGCTCCATGCTCCAGTGGGGCTCTGTGGTGGTCGGGCCAGTACCAGCAGAATCCACAGGGTGCTGTCACTCTGAGCAGGAGCCAGCAACCCATGACTTCGGGGGACCTGAAATGGAAAAGAAGAGTTGGGCTTAAAATCAGCCATATGCTGAATGCCTCTGCAGTAGCTGTTAGGTTAGGGGCATTCATTGGATAAACATACATATAGCTCATTCCAGAACCCTGAACTCTTATCAACCATGAATGCCCATGATGTGAGGACGTTTCGACAGTAAGTGAAAGATACTATTATTAAGAAGTATAAATCCTACATGCATTATAGTCTATGCATGTAGGACTATATGCCATCTCTGTAAATTGTGGAAGGTACACTATCTAAATAAATTAATAATTGGGAAACTAAGGCATAAGGCAGCCAAATGACCTGTGTCCAAGGTTAGACAGTCACAGGGCCAGAGGCAAGATATTCAGTCTAATATTGAAGTAATGATGTAATGAAGAAAAATTTACCTTTGTGACAAAAAAAAAAAAATACTGAATTTTTTTTATGTATTTCCTAGAAGTCTAGAAAATAAGTTTTAGTGTATTTCTGAAAAACTTTTATTTCTTAAAAGTCTAGGAAAATATATGCTTTAAAAAAACTAAAGTAAAAATATTTTAAAATAATATATTCTGACTTGAAAAAAATCTTATTTTTGGAAATTAGCTCTGAAGGATTATCATTTATAGGTGTCAAAATTCTTTTAGAGCAGTGCTTTTCAAATTGGGAGCATCATGAGGGCAAGCAGGTGGCTCATCACTCATCTCCCTATAGGTTAAATCAAGAGAGCCACCTTTCACATCAGAACTTCCACAGAAGATCTGATCAAAGAGTTCACAGCTAAAAATAAAAAAGGAAACACACTTTAAAAAATCTTTTAACAACATTTTATATAACTCACTTTAAACAATAATTTGAAACTGAAGGTGGTATCATTTGATACCTTGAAATGATGTTTTAGTCTTCAACTGCCAAGAAATACTGACAACTAAATGGATAATATTCCATTTGGGATTATCATTAACCACTATCAAGTCCTTTCCTATATGATCCCACTAAAAATGTAGACTGCTATTTCTGCAAAGTAGTTTGATATTTTGATCTCACTCCCCTACGGAAATAAAGTATTATGGATTCATCTTACACTTAGCCTTGCACAAAAGATTCCCATGAGTCCTACGTCATGAACAAGAATGAAATATTTGCCATACAATGTAATAATTCAGAAATTCTTTTTATGCTTGTTAAATAAATCAGTCATGTCTCTTGTGAACACCTTATACCTAAAAATCTTAGGTGGAAGGATGACACAAATATCATTTACTGGTAGGATCATTACTCTAAAGATAGCATGTTAAAATAGAAAATATGCTTTTTATACATGAGAAATGTACATTCTTCTATTACTAAAATACTTAAACCTAGAATGCTAATTTTGGTGCTTTCTGTACTGACAGTAGCAACATCTACCATGAGAGAATGGATCAAGGACTGTCCATAATACATACACACACACGCAAAACTGCAAATAATGATTAAGTTTCTATAATTGTTATTCAATTAAAACCTATCCCTTTTGAATTTCATTTCTATACTGTATTATACAATCTTATGTCCTGGAATGAAGAATATTTGCTGTAAACAAACTTTTTTCCTCACATCTAAAACTTACTGAGAACAAAGTATAAAAACTGTATTAGTTGTCCCTTATTAACAGTTTTTAAAGCTTTTAAGTATCAACAGTGTTCCCAGGACATGTGAAGACAGAGTAAATAGTCACAGACAAACGAACACAGGGTGTGCCACAGAGGAGACTGAGGAGGGCCCACCTGCATGCCATCTGGACCACCTGAGCACCTCTGCCAGGTGAAGAGCACAGCCTGCTGGAGTGGGAGCGTGGCTTCTAACACTGGACCAAACGGGCTGCCTCCAGGACCAACCGTGGTGCCCGGTACCAATGAAAAGAAAATGTTTCTCACCTTCAGATCTGGCGAGGAGTCCACTCAACTTAAGCTTTTTTAAGAACCCCACAAATCAGCTGGTTACACAAAACCAGATGGTGTTTAATTAGAATAATGTGGAGAGATTAGAAAACCATCTTATTTCATGAAGGCCATTGAATCACCCTATATTTGTGATTCGAAAAAGAACCTGCTTCAATTCAAATTTTTGAACTAAATGTGAAAAGTTAATAAGTCTCAAAGTATTTTTCTAACATCCACAATGAACAGTTCTTTCTTCTTAATGAACGATTTTGCTTTACACTTAATATCACTTTAATACTTGGTTTGTTACCTGCTAATTTCAGTATTTAAAAGATATTTATACACGTAGGGATCTATTATTTACCTTTTTGTTGATTTTTATGTTTCATGATTTCTTTTTACTTTCAAAACACTTTGATTAAAGTATTATTTTAGCATAAAAGTCTAACAGTTTTATTAACGAATGGCATCACTGTAATCTGATCAACTTTCCCACTGCTAGTTTTAGGCAAAGGAAGAGATTGCGTATAGAAAAAAACACTCAAGAGACACCTTCTCCTGGCTTAAATCCCCTCTGTTAATATAACACTGAATTACATATGAAGAACATGATTTGTCACAAACATCACATCTATATTACAGTGGCCTAAATTTATTTTATATCATCACAGTATTATACAACGTGCTTTTGCCACCAGAGCACTCTCTAGAACAGGTATTTATAAAGTGATGGTTGTCCAGTTCTGCTCACATACAGCACAGGCTAAACCCAAGTAATTAAATAGGAGTCCTTAAAGTAACTAACACTCAAACTCATCAGTGCTCAGGACGGCAGAATGCCAAAGTCCTATCACCCATTAGTAGACAGCCTAAGTGAACATTTATAACATTCATAAGTACTGTAATAATTGTACTGCAGGGTTTACAGTATATATTGTCCATCTTAAAAGAATTAAGGTAATCTTATTTTGTGTTCTCCTTTCATTAATTCTCTCAACAAATGTTTACTTAGCGTTATGAAGTTTTCTGATCTTAAAAGAATTGGGCAATCAAAATACTTCAGAGTGGCACAGATTATCACTATTTTATGAGAATTGGATAATGTAAGAACAGCAAAATGAGACCATGGAGTACTTCTGCTGCACATATATCAGGAAGCTGACTGTATATACAAAGAATAAACAAACAAATGTTGAAAACTCTCATCTGATGACAGAGGGAATGACGGACTCAGCGTGTTAGCATGGCCTACGTATACTATAACTGCATGACCTAGCATTACTAGGTCTGCGTATTAGTTAACTATCAAAGCAGCAAACAGGCAAAAAATGAAGAAGAGCTAAGAGCCTATAAGCATAGATTCATTTCAGCATATACACGATTTCAACAGAAATATCAACACAGGCTTTAAATTCACTAGATAGTAATTAGAAAGTACACCAAGCTGTAAAAGTAACAAACACTTGCCCTTCTCCAAATATATTACAAGTAAGGTATTATTTTATATGCACCCCTCTGGCCAATGTGGCTGCCAATCTGCCCCCTCACTTGAGATGTGGGCACCCCTATGCAAGGGAGGGGATAAGGGCAAAAGCTGAAGCGCATTAGCTCTCATTCTGAACAGGGACAGGGAAGCATCTCATGACACAGTAGCAAGATTAAACAACAATGCTATCAGCTGCTTAAGGACACTTGACATTAATAACCTGAAGCCTGAGGGTCCTGTGAAGAGCCCTCCTGAGAAGACTGACCAGGAGTGGAAGGCTGCTGCTGGGCCCGTGCAGCGAGCTCTTGCTGCCTCTGCTGCTCAGCCTTCTTAAGCCTCAGTTGTTGCAGGCGCTTACGGAGCAAAGCTATCTCAGGCCCCCTTAAAAATTCTGACACAGACAGGAAAAGAAAGGTCAAGAGAAAGTAATAAGATGGAAAATAAGAAGAATTTGATAACATATTAAAGAGGAAAAGAATATAAATTAAACACTCAGCTGAATAAGTAAAACAAATTACTGCTAAAGAAGAAATTACTGGTCATTAATTATGAGACATTATGCACACACACTCAAATGCTTCTCTTTACACTATGATGAATTAAACACGCATTTTCCTAAGCATATGTAAGTAATTAACAGAACAGAAACAAAGTCCTCCATGAGCAAAACACTGCTTTCTGTTTGGTGCTGCAGACTGAGCTCGGGATTTCCCTCCTGCTAAGCACACGCTCTGCCACTAAGCTACCCGAGGTTCCCAGCACGAAGGCTTTTAAAATTGAACATTCCTTTCCTAATTCTCACTTTTAACATTTTTAACAAAATGACACCAAGAAATAAACACCAATTGTAGAATATCAGTTAAATTATCTAGTCTATACATAAAATTTTAAAATTACTTCACTAACTGAACTCAAATTATTGAAATTTAAAATGATAAAGTTATGCATTTAGTCTTTAGAAAGTGCTCTTAAAAAGTGTAAGTTATATATCAGATTCTTAGCTAATATTTATTATGTTAGAATTGTCATTTACTTTTTCTTTTTTTTCTAGCTCAAAAAGATTTATACAAGGATACTTTCTTAACCTTTATCTGAAGTGATCTCAGATGGAAAGAAAAATAACAGGAAATTCTGCAAAAAGGTATTTGTTGAGTGTTCCCTATGTATGAGGCTTCAAGAATAAACAGAGTACAGAATAAGTCTGGACTTCTGTGGAGTCTGTGTTCTAAGGGAAAAACAGACGTCTGCAAACACACACGTGTTTGTAGTGTCCCATGGTGGCACACCATGTGACAGCTGTCAAAGAAACTGACAGGGGAGGGATGGAGATGGCAGGAGGGGATGCCATCTTGTACGTGGTCCCTGGGAAAGGCTTCTCTTATTAGGTGTCATTTGAACAAAGACCTCAAGGATGTGAGGGACAGAATCACACAGATACCCAGAGAAGAGCATGCCGGGTGGAATGAAGAGCAAGGGCAAACGCTCGGGGAGAAGCATGTCGGGGAGAAGCTTGTTGGGTGTGACGTGCATTTTAAAGGTGAAGGCAAGAGAATTTGTTGAAAGTTTAGATACAGAATGGTCCCAACCCTTTTGAGCTAAGTAACTGGAAAAAGAGTCATTATTTATTGATGTGGGGAACAATGAAGAAGGAACAGTCAAGCCGGGGAGCAGAAAGAACTAATACACATCCAAGTGGACAGACGAAGACTGGCTATAGTAACCAGCGTTCACAGGAAAAAGAAGTCCAGTGTTACTGGTGACAATTCTGCAAGCTCCTAGACAGCAAGTGATACAGAAGGTCTACAAATTGAACATCAATGTTTAAGCGGAGGAAGAGCATGAAGAACAGCTGGATGGGGGTTGGAGATCAGAGTGACCAGAGTTCTGTAGGATAAGTGAAGAAAGTGCGTCAAGAAGATGGAGCATGCAGTTGGATCACAAGCTGTTAACACACTGGAAAGAGATACTGAGCTCTAGATTTTGCAACATGTACGTAAATGACATTGAAAAGAGTTGTTTCAGTGAAATAATATGGGCCAGAACCAGAGTGCAGCAGGTTCAAGAGGACCAGGAGGTAAAACAGTAGAGATACAAAGCACAAGTGCTCTTGGTAGGGAACAGAGAAATTAGATGATAGTTGATGGGGAAAGGGAGTCAAAAGAGGTTCCTGTGTTTTAATTTGGGAGACAATATGCATGTTTATGTTCTAATGGAAAATGTTTAATTGGGGGGAGGAGAAAAGCTAATGCATAAACAGGGAGCAACTGCAGGAACAGAGGTTCTGGAGTAGACCAAAGGAGATGGACTCCAGGGGATAAGGGGAGGAACTGGCTTTGGATAGGTGCAGAAAAAACTTCATCAGCTATCACCAAAGGGGAGGCAGCACATATGTGTGAAGACCTTGACAGCTGTATGTCTGGTGGTGGTGGTGGGGGTGTCGTGTAGAATTTCTTTCAGTGACAGCAAATTATACAAACTACCAAATAACTTTCAGCCTCTCGTATACAGATTATAAGGGTGAAAGTTCTGTTTTACTGCTTAAAGTATCAATCATGCCAAAGACACTAACCTCTTATTACTATGGCCAGTATTATCATTTTATTCAATTAGTCAATTGATAGTTAAGATTTACTTTAAAAAATTCAAGTATTATCATCACTCTCTCTCATTGCTCATTCTTCCTAGTGAATTTGCTAGAAGGATGTAGGACAGGATGCACTGGGCATAGCTGCCTCCGTCACAGTCCTGCATAGATACCATGTTTATGGTCAGCGTAACAGTAATGCTTTCAGCAACATAATAGAAAGCATTATCATAGAGCCATAAGGTCTGTCATTTCACCCTTCAAAAAGAAATCTACCATTAGCAAGAGAGTACTTACTTATCTATGAAATTCTTCCAAATGCCAAAATCAAACAGAAAAAAAATCATTAAAAAAATCACCCAAATTCACTGGAGTTCCAAACCCTCTCTCATGAGCTGCCAAGATATTTTATGAGGGTAGAAGTCTCCATCCTAGAGCCACTGAGTGATGTGGCAAATAAACAGCAGGTTCCAGGTACATGCACTAATGCTCTGTAACTTAAAAAAACCTAGATTTAGTTATGATAATCTTAGGAACCATTTATTCAGTGTTTCCAGTGCTGCTTCTATTTTTAAGGCTGATTGGTGGCTTTCTTCCCCCTTAGGTTAATTTTCTTTTTTTTTAATGAGGCAAAGAAAAGAAGTCACCAATTAACTAAATAAACAGTATGCTTAGCAGCTTAAGACATACAAACACACATGATATCCTTTCAAAAATGTACACACATGGGGCTGGGATTGTGGCTCAGTGGTAGAAGCATGCCTGGCATGTGTGAGGCACTGGGTTCTCAGCATTGCATATAAATTAAATAAATAAAGGTTAATCAACAACAACAAAAATGCATACACAAATATACATTATATATATACACACACATATGTATATATAAATGCATATAATACTTAGAAAATTTGTATTTGTTTCGTTTTGGTGTGGGGGATGGAAGCCAGGGATGCTTTATCACTGAGCTACATCCCTAGTCTTTTTTATTTTGAGATAGGATGTTGCTAAATTGCCCAGGCCAGCCTTGAATGTTGCTGAAATTATAGGAGAGCTGGACAAAGAATCAGTTTCTGTTAACATTCAAAACCAAACTAAAAAATTAATACAATGAAAATTCTGGATTGAATTTTAAAGACAATAAGAGAAACTAAGGAAGTACCAGGAACTGCTACAGGAAGTATGTGCTCCTACTCCTGAAACTTCTAACCCTGTTTTTATTTTCTTATGAAAGATTCCAAGCTTATTCTCCCTAATAACTAAATTTCACTTAGATAAGAGAAAAATAAAGTACCTCTTGATTCTAACTTCACTTCATGCCTTTATTATCTATAGGGTCTTCTTACCTGAACAAACTCAGTTTTGTACTGATATCCCTACCCAATCCAAAGTTACTGTTTTCTATAATCATATTCCTTAAATAAGTTAAGATGAAACTAAAGGAAAATATTAAGCTATAACATACCAGAAAGACTATTTGATTTAGTACTCTAAAAAGCTTTTTAACGTAGGAAAATTTTACCACTAAGTCATTAAATGAAAGCATTTCCAGCCTTAGTTTCAGAAATAACATAGGAAGGATAAGCATTACTAGGAAAAGAAAAGGATTATTCTAGTCTTAATCTGAGATACTTTTTATAAATAAATTACGAAGACTTCACTGTAACCTATACTGTGTCAGTCATACGTCTTTGACTTTTAAACACACTTTGAAGTCTGGGCTTGCAGCTCAGTGGTGGAGCACTGGCCTAGCATTTGTGAAACACTGGGCTCGATCATCAGTCCCACATAAAAATAAGTATTGTGTCCATCTACAACTAAAAAAATTCTTTTTAAAAATACACTTTACAAAGCAATCTTTTGTGGAATTTTCAGGAAAATATCATCTGTAAGAATCAAAATGGCTAATTAAATTCTGGTCGAGGTATACAGAACATGGTTTCCACTGATCTGACATTTAAATTGAGGAAAAGGAGGAAAGGATTGATTCAGATTTCACTTATTAGAATTTCTATTTACTTTTCTAATTTAACTCCCAAAACTAATCGCTCTCTTCTAGATGTTCCAGTCCTCAGATCATGAATTCTGTACATTCCCCTCACTGGTGGCTTATTTTATTGCACCTATATTTCTATTTTCCCAATTTACTCATTTATATATTCAGTCACAGGATTTGAGCGGTATACTAGGAATTGAATCTAGGGGCACTTACCACTGAGCTATGTCCCCCATTCTTTTTCTTTTTTGTTTTGAGACAGGGTCTCTGTACATTGCTTAGGGCCTTGCCACATTGCTAAAGCTGGTCTCAAATTTGTGATCCTCCTGTCTCGATCTCCCAAAATGCTGGGATGACAGGCATGCACTACCACATCTGGTACCAATCACATGATTTTTTAAAAGTATTTCCGTAAGTTACCTTAAAATATATTTGGAACAAGGTTAAGAAAAATTATCTACACAGTCTTATATAGCCCAGGCAGTGAGGGCAGATAATGGATCCAAAATGACAACTGGGTCCCTAACCACAGCATCTCTCTATCATCAACATAACACTAAATAACACCATACCCTGCCACACCAGTTTAGAGATAAGTAAATGTCTCATAGCATCATCAGAGAATGGTTACTGTTGCAAGAGTTGGGGGACACACTCAAAAGATTAGAAATAAGATAATGTCCCTGTTTGCCTGAGAGCATATTCCAGTAAAAGAAATAAATCAGAGATAAATCAATCAAAATGAAAAAAATAATTAGAAAAAATTTAAGTACTTTTCAGGAAATAAACAGGGTAATAGAAAAGAGCGTAAAAGTTTGGGAGAGTAAAAATACTCTATCTAGGACAGCTATGAAAGCTCTCTCGTGCGTAACCGTTGAGCTGAGACCTAAAGAAAAAAGAAGTTGGCCATGTGATAAGTTAGTTATAGGGTAGGCTTTCCAGGTACAGAGAATAGTAAGAATTTAGGTTCAGAGTCAGAAGGAAGGACAGGGGCAGAAGAGAATTTGAAACATTAAAGGAAATGAAAGGAAGTCAGTACGTCCGGAACAAAATGCTCATCGTGGACAGGGAAAGTGCAATCTTATGAAGGCCATGTAGGTCCTTCTAGCTCCACAACAAGGAGTTGGATGGATTTTCAACAGCAGTTATATAATGTGAACAACATTTAAAATACTCATTCTGGCTGCCCCATGAATGCTAACTTATACAGAAACAAAGCAAATACCAAAGAGATCAATTAGGAGATCAGAAATGATAGTGAAAAGGAAGGAATAAAACTATTTCATAAATAGCAGCAACAGGACTTGCTGATGAACTGGGTGGGCATGGCACATGAAGGAAAGGAAACAATAACTCATGGGTTATTAAATAAGCAAACAGGTAGTTTTATAATTTAGCCATAAGAGAACTAAGATGGAACTGATTAGGTGTCAAGAGAGGGCAGGAGGCTGAACAAAGTTTCAGTTGAACAGATTAAATTTAAGATGTCTAAACATAATCAAAAAGAAGTGTTACAAATAGCAATTGCACACAGGGGGGCTTGAACTCCAGGCAGAAGATCAGACTGTTGACATAACTATGGGAACATGAATATCTATGGGGAATGGGTATAATCACCTAGGAATAGAATACATAGAAAAGATGAGAGAGCAGGACCAAGGGGTCCAACTATCACAGAAGCACACAAGACACTCAAACTCAAAACCAGCCACAACTGATCATCAGGATCATCATAACTAGTTAAGTAAGATTCAGTGGAACCTGAACATAGGTTAGAGTGTTGTCTTAAGTTTTCCTGGCAACTGATAATTCATCAAAATCTTTGTAAAGAATATATCCAAATGTGGTGTCCTCTGTGCCAAGGAGGAGAGACAGACTTTTAAATGAAACTACATCAAATAAAATCTATGAAGATACTAACAGAGAAGTATCTTCTAAATTTGGCAAAATGGAGGTCACTGGTGATCTTACAAAGTTTCATAGAAGGACTCTGAAAGCAGATTTCAGCTGGTTGATGAATAAATGGGTAAGAAAATGGAGGCAATACACGTGAGCAACTCTTGAGGACCATGAGGAGCTGAGACACAAGGCCGTAAAGTAGCTATGAGGGAATATCAGATTCTTCAGAGTGGATCTTTTATAGAAAGGAGACAAGAGCAGGTATGAGGCCACAAGGAAGAATTCAGCAGAAAAGGAAATGATGACATGGGAGGAGCGAAGTCCTTGAGAAACTGGAAAAGGATGGGCACTGCACCAGTTAGTACTTGGCAGGAAAAGATACATTTCTTACAAAATGTGTTTCTGTTTCTACCACAGACAATGTGATACAAATGTTGGAAAGCTAGGGGCTTCAATAACAGGAAAATGAGTAATGAGTGCTTTCTTTTCATTGTGAATGAAAAATTACCAGCTGAGGGCGGGGCAAGGATGGAGGGAGTGCTAAGTCTGAGAGACCTGAAGGTGAAAACAGTCTTTTTGTATAGTTGGATGGCAAAAGCGTCCACTCTTCTAAGCCCCCTTAGGTGATACCCTCTGAAATTGGTCATGACTTTCTTCATCATCTCAGATTACGTTGTAGACTAAGAAAAGCAGAAAATCAGGGTTCGAGTGCTGTAGAATTTTGCCTGGCAATTTCTCACACTGTCTCTTCCCTTCACTAATAAAATCGACAAAGGAAATGCAAAGGACATAAAGGAAAGGCATAAATATTTACATGAAGGAAGGTACAAACAGAAACATACTTTTTTTTTTTTTCCTGTCTCTATCCAAGGCATTATCAGGAATCCTGGATCTAAGTTGAAACTTCCACCTACTATATTCTCCCAATGGACAATTCCCTACATCAGGACTTAGATAACCTTCTTAAGTGCAAAAGAGTGAACATAATACAAAACAAAACCCATTAAGTTCTTACTGCTGAAACGTTGAACTCTGGGAAAACCAAAGGGCTACTATTGTCAGAACAATTACAGTCATAACTTTTAGATATTATATTTAATATCAAATAATCTTCTTTCAAGAGGCTGTTTTGGAATCACTGAAATATTCTAATTATCCACAGTTTAGTCAACCAAATGTCTCTATAATCTCTCAGTGAAGAACATTTCCTTACTCTCTTTGAAAAATATATGGGCAAAGGTACTAAGCAATATTCCAACAATGATCAACATGAAAAATTTATTTCAATGATTCAAATGACTAGTATTTTTATTAAAAGGAGCTTAGCAATTTGAAATACAGTATTAATGTTACTTATCCATGAAAAAAAGTTTTAAAATGAAGCTCCAAAATATTTAACTCATGAATGTATTTAATAAACAATCATAATTAGTTAAGTAAGATTCAGTGGAACCTGAACACAGGTTAGAGAATCTTCTTGTTAAGTTTTCCTGGTAACTTATAATTCATCAAAAAAAATTTTTTTTTTTAAAATATGTCCAAGAATGCTATCATTTTAAAAATTTTCACTTCTACCAATTCACCTGCTTTGGAAAACAAAACTTTTAACTCCTTTACCCCACCTCTCAAACCCAACAAAATATTTGTCTTTAAGTTGAAATGCTGCTTTAGCTTTTATCATGATCAAATGTGCATACTGTTAACAGTTATATAATTGACTTGGCTTCTACTCCCATAGAAACTGAAAATGCATTACTAAAAATGGGATATACTGAAAAATAGTGCTTAATTTAAAACATCCCATATATGGTGATCTGGCATCAATTTCTAGAGAAGCAAAAATAAAGTGGCAGCTTGGCAGGGAAGCTGTTAGGAATTTTTTATAGGTCTCAACTTGGAATGCCAGCTATATCTCTTGCTAATACTTTTGGTTCAATAACAAGTTAAATGCTTCCTTAGGAAAACCTTGGGGTGGGGAATAATAAATATCTTACTGGTTATTATAATTACATCTATTTAGTTAAAAAGTCAAATAAACTATTTATATATCCACTGAAAATTACTATTATAAATATTGTACATTCCATAGTTGGGATAAAAAATGTTGAAACATACTTAGAAAAAAATGATATTTTAACAATTCAGGAATGAATTAACATCAAGTGTCAAGAAGATAAGGATTTAGGAAAATGATTACTTTTCAAGTAAACGTATTGGAGAAACAATTCTTTTTGTTTGTAAATCGATTATGTTATCGCCAAGAGACCATATCCAATCTACCACAGAGAGCATACTGAAAGTATTTCATGATGTGAGGAAAAAATAATCAAGAGTATAAATCCAACAGAACTAATAACAATGTGCTACATTTTTACTATCTCCTTAATATACATACATAACCAAGTAAATCTAGAAAGTTATTTTGGTGTATAATGGTTTATAAAATAATCTTTAAATCAAGTACATTCAACTATGTCAAAACACTACCTGTTGGTACGTATTATTTTAAAAACTGTTCTGTAGAAACTAAAGATTCCTACTATGTGTTAAAATTCTTACAAGTCAGGCACACTTGAATTTTGTGTTTAGGTCACATGTTCATAAATTACATGTCACTTTGATAATTTATTCCAGAAAGACATGTCATTTAGTATCTTTCAAAACAACCTATAACCTTTCCATTATCAGAAATCAAGATGAACAACAGCCTACTTGAAGAGTAACATCCTCACCAGACTGATGATGGGTATGATGTCCAGACGCCTCAGCAGGCTGCCTCTGTTCACTGTCTGGAGATGACAGCAAAGTAGAATGAGGACTTTCTGCAGAAGAGGCCGTGGAATGAACCTGAGCAGACACCGCAGAGGACGTAGAAGGTTGAAGAAAGTGTTCAGCTGGAGTGTCTACATCCATTGCAGTTTCACCCACTTCCAAATCAGGACTCGAGGGGACCGTGGGAAGAGTCGAAACATCTGACTGACTTGTTCCACCTTTAAAAAACACGTTAGTGCAAACTCAAATTTTAAATGCTTTAATAAACAATAATTCCAAAAAGCTGCATACATGAAACATACACACACTTGAAAGCACATACAAATTTATAATTATATAATACCAGAACAGCCACTGTGGTGTGGTTCACTTGACAAAGTAAATTTAATCAAGATAGGTAAAAAAAAAAAAAAAAAAATCTATAAACAACATATTACTGTTAATCAATTTTTTCACTGATACAAAAATTTGCTCATAGAATTTTGCACATTTCCATTCTCAAAGTGCATTTAAAAAGGGCTTAAAAAGGGGAATCTCAGGCTCTTTCCTGTTTTTGGTTTATTTTTTGAGATAAACAAAATAAAGGCTAGATCTAGATCTAGCATAAATGGAAGGGACAAACCATACCAACCTTGTGGTTACTATAGGTATAAAACAGTATAATTAGATGACATGAATAAACAGCTTTCATAAACAGCTTTTGCCAGTTTTCTAATGACTTTAATTAATAAGAAAAATTACCTCTCGGTCGAGATCTTCCTCGTCCCCTATTGCTCTGTGCAACTTCACTCGCTTCCTCAAACCATCTTGAGAGCATATCAGACATTCTCTGCATGAGTGACACATTGGGACTCTGCTCTCCTATTAGAACATGAATCTTATCAGGGTCTTTGGAAATGAGTCAGGACTTTTTATTAATGCAAAACCTAGATCTGAAGGCTTTAAAATGCAAGCAATTTTTAAAAATCAACTTACCTACATGAATTACAGGAATACTGAAATATCCATTAATGCTCTCACTGTATGTTAAAGAAACTGTATGAGCAACTTTCCCCCTGTATGGAAAGATCCTTTTTTTATTTGCAAGGGAAAAAGGAGGTGAGGGAAGAGCCGAAATATCTTCTGGTTCCAGTTGATTTCCAATATCTGGAATTTGCTTTCAGTGAAAAACAATAGGGTCTGCACCCCTTTCATCTTTCCCACTTTAGGTACTTCCACATTTCACACCCTTATCCTAATCTCCATCTTTAAGTCTAAGAGTGCCCAGTGAGGAAGGCCTCATAAGTTCTAAGTTAAAGAGACTGAAAAATGGCTTTTCCTCTTACTAGAGCATCATCATCAAACACAGACAACAACTGGAATTGGGCTTTTGTATGAATTTTCCTAAAACTAAATTTTCATCATTTTATAAGCAAATTCCAGATACTTAAAATTAGCTGAAACCAGGAAGTATTGTGCCTCTTCCTTTACTCCTTTCCCTTGTCAAATAAACAAGCCTTCGTAGGGGCATTTTAAAACTGAAAGTATGACATGGAACTTAAAATGGGACAACTCTAAGTCTATATCAAGTCATTTAACATGGAATGCAATTTTTCTTAAATTTTCTGTGGATTTAGACTTCTACACTTTATACTACACGGCTTCACATTTAAAAACGTATTATAAAATAACATCAAGGAAAATATATTGAGGAATGTACTTTTGATCATGAAAAAGTTTTAGAAGTCATTAGAGTAAAATTTTGGCTACAGACAATACAATATTCTGGGATTAATTCTAAAGTGAGCCATCATTTTTTGTTTTTGATACTGGAAAATAAACCCAGAAGTATTTTAACATTGAGTTATATTCCCAACCCAACTGCCCAACCCCTTTGCTGAATTGCCAGCGCTGGCCTTGACTTTGTGATCCTCCTGCCTCAGCCTCCTGAGTCCCACGGATTACAGGTGTGTGCCACTGTGCCCTGCTCTACAGTGTTCATCTTAAACCTCCCAAGGCAGTTTCCTGCACTTGTGAAAGGCATGGAAGGCAGGAAGGCAGGAAGGAAGAAAGGAGGGAAGGAAGGAACTCTCAGATTACAAATTTAAGTTTCCATGTGTCTTTACATCTAAAAGAAAGTGAAAACTGTCTGGAAATATCCAATGTTCTAAGAGCAATGGGCATTTTTATACTTTTAAGTAAAAATATAAATCAGTGCATCATTTTTGGAGAGTAATTTGATAACTATCTAAATTAAATGTTCTAATCCAGTTCCTCAGCCTCTACTTCTAGGAGTTTATTCTGAGATACATCTACACAAGTATACCAAGAGAGATATACAAGGAAGTTCATTGCAGCATCCTTCATAATAGCGATAAAATTGGATTGAGTTAAAATATTATTTTTAAAATACCATTTGCCCCCCAAAAAAAGCTGACCCAAGTATAGTTACCATCTCGTTCTCGTTCACTCTCAGGCCTTGCTCTGGGCCCTGTATCTGACCAGTCACCACGAAGTCTCAAGCGCTTAACTGGTGGTTGTCGCAACTAAAGATAAGGATAGGTAGATTCTATGTAAGTCTAAAAGAAAACTCCTCTGCTCTCAATTCTGTCTGCACCCCTGTGCTGAGAATCAAACCCAGGGCCATGTGCATGCCAGGCATGTGCTTACCACTGAGTGGCACTCCCCACCCCCAATCTATAAAGCATACTTTCAGTCTAACAGACCATTGCCGTCTCCCTATCTTTTCTATTCAGTATGGAAATGAGATGCTGGATCAAAACGAGACCCTGATGTAAGCTCCATCAGTCTTCTGCAGTACCACACTGGTAAACATCCAGCCTTGCTCAATTTCAACCTGAAGTCTGAAGGTGGCTTTGAAATCGTGTGCTTTCTGCTCCTGCCTCCCTGTGTGCCTCAGTTCTACTCTGCGTCTAGGTAAAGCACCCGCACACCTCGCCGGGAGCTACTGTTTTCACTTAGGCTTGACAACTTACTCTCCAGTTCCCCCAGCATCTATACCAGATATTTTTCACTTTCCTCAAACGTTCTACTCCAATTTGCTGCCCTCATTTTTGGCTAGTAACTTTTCCTTCTACTTCAGGGGGAAAAAAAAGAAAGAAAGAAAGAAAGCCTTGTAGAAATACATCTATTTCCTTAGCTGAAGTCTAGACGTTTATCCGTGTGTACAACTTCCTAACTGTGTCAACCCTTTCTCAAGGTTAGGATCGATTACTCTGTTCAAGCCTAATTGAGACACATATGTTTTTATTTCATTTCTTCAAATCCTCAAGTCCACTTAACACTTACCTCTCTATTCTGTATCTGTATGTTTACTCTTGTTCTCACCGTGTTCTCTCAAATACGCTGAAAGTTATTTTTAACATACAAAAAAACTCGATTTTATCTCTCTCCAGCTACGGACCTTTTCCGGCTTTTAACTCCACTCTGAAGTTTCCTGAGAAAGGCTTTACATTCACTTCATCTACCATTCCCTCCTCAATATACTGCGGTCAATGTTTCCACTTATTTCTCCTCTTTCCATCTTTACCTTGATTTCATTCTACCAAGGTCACCAATGGTCAATGGACGGTCAAGTCAAATGGCATCACTGAGTGATTGTCTGACACGCCTGACACTCCTCTTCCTTCTACATTTTTATTGCAACACGATTCACATACCATAATGTTCATCCTTTTATAAAGTACACAATTCAGAATGTATATTCACAAAGGTGTGAACTATCATCACTACCCAATTCCAGAACATTTCCATCATCCCAGAAAGAAACCTTATGCCCCTGAGCAGTCAGTCGACACCTGTCCCTCCAACTTAGCTCCTAAAAACTGCTAATCTACTATCCTTCTACTGATTTGTCTATTCTTCATATAATCAGAATTATACAATCTGTGGTCTTATGACCCTGGCTTCTTTCACTTAGCATAATGTTTCCAAGGTTTACTGACATAATAGCATCTATCAATATCTCATTCCTTTTTTATAGCTGAATAATATTCCATCTTATGGGTATAACACATTTTGTTTATCCATTCACAGTTGATAAGACTGATATTTCCACTTAATGGCTACTATGAATAACATTGCTGCTATCCATGAATGATAAATAATCAATAAGTGGATATGTATGTGGAGAATTCATTAATTTTTAAGGCACCACTAAACTTTTCCAAAGCAGCTCCCCTAATTTACATTCCCGCCAGTAGAGTATACAGGTTCGACCTCTCCCCGTCCTCAACAACTTGTTATTGTCCATCCTTTCTTTTTCTGTTTTAACATTGGCCATCCTGGTACGTGTGAAGTGATGCCCACTCTAGTCTTGATCTGTGTTTCCTTGATGGTCAGCGTTGCTGAATATCTCAGAGTGTGCTCACTGGCTACTTGTGTATCTTCTCTGGGAAAAAGTCTATTTAAATTCTTTACCAATTTTTGTCAATTTCTTTATACGTTCTGGATACTACATTCTAACCAGATTTTAAATTTTAAAACACTTCTCCCATTCTGTGGGTTACTTTTATTTTTATTTTATTCTTTTAGATATAACAGTCAGGAGCTGAGGATGTATCTCAGTCACAGAGCACTTGTCTAGCATGTGCTGGGCCCTGTATAATCCTTAGCACCAAGAAAAAGAAACAAACAAATAAATAACAATAACTCATTGATTCCGCCCTCAAAATTAAGCAGATTTTACTGTAAAACTCAGTGACAGTTTAGTTGTAAATTTTCTGATTTCTCTTAGAAACCATACCAAACAAAAAGAAGAACGGGGAAAAAATTGCTACCATTACTAGCAAATGGGACAGAAAAAAGCACGTCCCACAAATTCCACATCATGTGGAAATATGGCAAAGAACTACTGAAAAACCACAAAATCTACACAGGAGACCACAAGGCATATCTAGAACAGAGGAAGAGCAGTGTGGCAACTGTCCAAAGTCTCAATTAACCATTCCCAAAAGAAGGCCGAACCCCTTGTAAGAACTACATGTAGAATATATAAGCAAAGAACAACTGCTGTAATTCACTTATGGAAACAAGTCTTCAAATTTAAAAATAACCAAGTCTGATACGGGGAAGGGTATGCGACATAACGCAGACAAGAACACTGAAAATGGCACAGCATTTATTCCACCAGTCAGTCAATAAATAGTTTTGAGCACCTATTATGTACCATTCTAGATATCAGAAAATGTCCTGTTCTAGATACTCGAAAAGAACCATTAAAAAAAACAAAAAAATTCCATTGACACAGAATTTGCACTCCTACAGAGCACACTAAACACGCAATAGAGCAGACTAAACACACGCACACAGTGATGTTATGGAGAAAAGTGAAGCAGAAGGCAGAAAGTGTGGCAGAGTTAAGGTTTATGATTTTAAAAAGGGTAGTGGGACCTTTTACCCAGAAGATGGTAACAGAACAGACCTGATGAACACGGAGGAAAAACCCAGGTATGAGGAAGGAGCATTTCAGGCAGAACTAATAGCAAAGCCTAAAGGCGAAGGCATCCTCAGCCTGCCTGCTAAGCAGGTGGCTAGAGTCAAGAGCAAGAAGAGCAGAGTGTGAACCTTTAACATGAGGTCTTACAGGGCCTCAGCCTGGCTCTGCTGGGAGGTGTGGAGCCACGAGCATACCGATCAGAAAAGCAACACGATACAGCCCGTCTCCAAGATCACGAGGCTGCTGCATTAACTAAAGGCTCACAGGGGTCAACGCAGGAAGACTGCTCAGAAAGCCACACAGCTAGCGGAAGAGAGATAGATACTCATGCTTCTGATCACAGCAGTAGTGCAGTCCTTCTGGGATGTATTATTAGAGAAAAGCTACAGATAACAGGAGAAAAACAGAATGGATTCAAAACAGAAGTTCAGTAGTAGGGTGGGACAGGCAGGGAAAGGTCAAAAAGATACTGGAAGGAAAAAAAGAAGAAAGAAAACAAAAAGAAAAAATGCAAAAATAAAGAAAATACCAAAAAAACGAATATACCAAAGAATATTCCAAAAGAATATTTAGTATAACATAATATACCAAAATGAAATTATTAGAAAGCATGAGGAAATAAGAGGCCCCACAAATTAAGAAATACACAAATACATGGAAACACAAGAAAAAAATCATGAACTATTATCCATGCTTTAAAACTGCTTAAGCTTTACTAATGTTTTCAATTGTTTTCTCGCATATTCTTCTTATATAGAAAACAGTACTTACACATAAAATTTTATTACTTAAGCTTTATAATTCAATTTCTTAAGTGTGTATTTATAGCCATACTTCCACTGGATAACAAACTCCTTGAGTGAGGGGCCCTCCTGTCGGTCCTCCTTAATTCTCTAGAGTTGGATGTAGGACTCTGTATAGTAGGCACCCAACAAACCTTCAGTGAGTTAAGAGCAGATGGTGAACACAGGTGTCAGGTTTTAGCATAAAATACTATTTACAAAATTGGGAATTAAGAGGGAGGATCATTAATTTTGTCTGCATATACCTCTTAATCATTTACTTTGTTATAAGCAGGATTGGTTTTTATAATTTTACTCCAATTTTAGAATTATTTTTCTTATTTAGTTAATTCAACAAAGAATACTAAGAAAAGCATGCTAAAGAAAGAAACCTGCTCATGACTCAGTACCACTCACTCTGATGACACAAGCATGTGGGCCAAGGACTCTGGCTGCCAGCCTGTGGGCCTCTCCCAGGCCTGTCAATGCCAACTCGCCCGTCACCTTACAGGTGCAAGGAAGACTGAAACTCACCCACATCCTGCATCAGTAAGTTACAAGCAGGGACAGAGTGGCAGGGCAGATTCTGTATTTTCCATAGTCCAATAAATACCTCTCATTAGCCATCAGACCCTCCTTCTTTGTCAACTTTCTAATTCACACAACACACACATTTAAAATTCCAAAATAGATTTATAAACTAATCCTATTTTTTCTAATTTTATAAATTATAAATTGAGTTTAGTTTTGCATCCCATAGGAATTACAAAACTGCTACTATTTAGGAACCTTTAAAATACGTTCCTAATTGGCACTGCAACAATACCTAAGTCACTAATAATTAATAAAAATCAATGTTTAATTTCAAAGGACATCCAAAACACAGGATGAATAGATGGGACATTATAAAATACAAAAGCCAAAGTGAAAAACATTTTGTTAGTGAAAGAAGTTTAAAAAGGTTAAAGCAAACAATTTTTCTACATCTGCAAGCTGCCAAAAATGCTTTGTTCTAATTTTCCATGTTTATAAACAAGAAAATTGTTAACTATTTTATAGTCATTTCAGTGATGATAATTCAGTTCATTTACTCCCCTTTAAATATATGTGCCTACTTTCACTTCACAAGCTCAGCTGTATTTATAAAATGTACCTAGGGATAATAAATACCAGATGTCACTAGTCCAAGATTGTGAAAGAGAGGCACCCCTCAGGAATGAGGGGACTGCTGTCCACATACGCACAGCGCATGGTACTGGTGAAACTTCTGTTGGCACAGATGTAACACTGAGCTTCCTGAATCTTATCATCTCTTTTCCTATTGTTTTAACTGCCTTCTCTCCAAGTGTGAGAACTACTGATCTTTCTTGCTGGTTTTGTACATCTACAAAGTGAGAGAAACATTTTGCTATTTTTTTTCCTTTTTTTTTTTTCTAAACAATACTAAGGATTGAATCCAAGGGCTAAGGACTGAGCTGCAACCACAGCCCTTTTTGTTTTTATACTGAGACAGAGACTCACTAAGCCATTGAGGAAGCTAACCTCATCCTCCCAAGTCACCAGGATGACAGGTATGCAAGCAACACCCTTCCTGGCTTAAATACTTGCTTTATAAAAGAAGATCATAATACTTTTTTCTAGAGTCACCTTCTCATTCATTAGCCCCTGTTCTTCCAGGTAGGCTTTGTGTCCTTGTTCCCTAAACCAGAAGTGCCTTGTAAGTGATCCATGTATGTATATGTGTATGTATTTGTCCTTCAGGCCCCAGAAATCACTGAATTAATACCTTCTTAATTGAGTAAAGAATATGGTTTTGAGGAAACCTACCTCTTCACGTCTCTCCTCTGCAGAAGGAGTTTTAAGTTCTCGTGCTGTATCATCTTTTGGGTCAAAAAGATATATGTAGTCTGAAGAGTAACTAACAAGAATCTCTTGACCATCTTCACTGTAACATAGAGATGTCACTCGACAGGACTTATTATTAAGATGGGAAGGGATAAAACGGGCGACCATTCCAGTTGTCCCTCGACCTGCATAATTCCCTAAGTAAGAAAAGTGGCTGTTATTTAAAACAAATGCTTTTTTTCTTTTTAAAGAAAAACATTCTTAAAACTCTTTACCCGAATTATGAAATATGTAATTTACTATAGCAATATAAGTCTCAGGTATCATATTCTATATCTAGGTTTATTCTTCAAGAGTTCACAACAAAAAAGACTACCATGAAGATAACATAGATACAAAAAAATTCATGATTGTTTAAAATTCCAAAGCATATAAATGCTTCTTTTAAAGATCAGTTATTTAATAAATTTGTTATACTAAGTCATCTTCCAAAAATTCCCCTCAAACTAATATACTATAATTTCTACAACAGGAAAATTACTTTCTTATAGTAGCATATGATTCCATTTTTAACAACTCTAGTAGCCTTAAATGTAATTCAGTATGACAGGGAAGTACAACTGGTACTTTGTGCCCTAAAGGTCCAGTAACACTGAATTCTAAATATCCCACAAAGCTGTGTAAACCTGCACAAAGAAGTTAAGAATAATAATTAGGCCTATGATTTCATATTCCATTACAACTGTGC
This sequence comes from Glaucomys volans, assembly GCA_020662805.1. Taxonomy (NCBI): domain Eukaryota; kingdom Metazoa; phylum Chordata; class Mammalia; order Rodentia; family Sciuridae; genus Glaucomys; species Glaucomys volans. The sequence continues at coordinate 240,841 of JAJEJO010000659.1, forward strand.
CTACCCACACTGACAGAACTCCTCAATCACAGCTCAAAAAAGGAAAGACCTCATCTAGAGTTTCATTTCTATAATCCATGTCCATTAATACAGAAGCTCTGTGCTGACAGTCTCCCTGCCACCAGAAGTTTGTCAACATGAAACTTCTCCTTGTGGGGTACGTTCACCTTCCATGAGTTTTTAATGGAGCCAACAAACAATCAAACAAACCCAAATGTCAAACAAACCCACGATGTCAAAACAATCAAAACAAAGCAAAACCAAAAAAATGACATTGTTGGTTTCTGCCCAAGGACATCGTCACAACATAAAACGTGTGAATATATATGTGTGTGTGTATTTGATACTCATGTTTATGTGTGGGCATGCTTAGAATTCTGGCCTTTATTCAGAAAATACTAATGGAAGTTAGCTTTCAATTGTTCATACCAGAAATGCTCTGATCTCATACTTCATGAGGAGAAAAAGAACTGGATTAAATCAGATTCAAACCCAGTACTGCAGGATCACTAACAGTACATTAAGCCAAGTAGGCAAAAATATATGCTATACAATAATAAATACCCAAGTCACTCATCTTTCTTTCGCACTACCGCATTTACCATTATCCTCTTGACCAAAAAACAGTAAAGTCTCCCTAAAATTCATGTTTACTCAGAATTGCAGAGGTGCTCTTATTTGGAAACAGGGTCCTGGCTGAGGTAATTACATGAGATGAAATCATACTGGATTAGATAGACCCTAAATTCAATATGGCCAGTGTCCTAAGAGGAAGAAAACCTGGATAAACTAAACAGGAGAAGAGTGCGTAAAGATAGAAACTAAGGGTGAAGTAATTACCCAACAAAACAAGCAGTGCCAAGAACTGGCATCCATCACCAGAACTGAGGAGGAAGAGGCATCAACAGATTTTTCCTCAGTCTCCAGTAGAAACCAAACCTGAGATATCTTGATTCCAGATGTCCAGCTTCCAAAAATGTAAGAGATTAAATTTCTTCTAGGAGACTCATTTTGTGTGACTTATTATGGCATTTTTTGGAAACTAATATACCAAGTGTTAGGATTTTTTTTATTATATTTTATTTTTTTCTGGTACCAGGGATTGAACTCAGGGGCACTGGACCACTGAGCCACATCCCCAGCCCTATTTTGTGCTTTATTTAGAGACAGGGTCTCACTGAGTTGCTTAGCGCCTCACTTTTGCTAAGGCTGGCTTTGAACTTGTGATTCCTGCCTAAGCCTCCTGAGCCACTGGGGTTACAGGCATGCACCACTGCACCTGGCTAGGATATTTTTTAAATGATAAACTAAAAGCATCATCTTAACTGGGTCTAAAAAACTTGATGATATACATTTTAAAAAATACAATAGCCGGGCGTGGTAGCGCACGCCTGTAATCCAAGTGACTTGGGAGGCTGAGTCAGGAGGATCCCGAGTTCAAAGCCAGCCTCAGCAACTTAGAGAGGCCCTAAGCAACTGAGTGAGACCCTGTCTCTAAATAAAATACAAAATAGGGCTGGGGATGTGGCTGAGTGGCCGAGTGTCCCTGAGTTCAATCCCTGGTTCCAAAAAAAAAAAAAAAAAAAAAGATGCAAATCTGGCGGGGCACAGTGGCACATGCCTGTAAACCCAGCACTTGGGAGGCTGAGACAGGAGGATCACGAGTTCAAAGTCAGCCCCAGCAACTTAGCGAGGCCCTAAGCAACTCAGTGAGACCCTGTCTCTAAATAAAATACAAAACAGGGCCTGGGATGTGGCTCAGTGGTGCAGTGCCTCTGGGTTCAATCCCCAGTACCAAAAAAAAAACAAAAACAAAACAAAAAAACCCACAATAATCTATATTATTTAAATATGTTGTATTTCTTGAAAATTTGTAACAAACAAAAAATTTTTAATGGAAAATTTCAGGAAGATTTGTTCTTTGAACTGACAGTCCCATACATTCTTACCATCCCCTACCTGTGGCTCTTGTGCCCAGCATTCGTCGATCATATATTCGTACTGAGCTATCAGAACAACCAACAGCAAGATAATATGGTACTGGTGGACAAATCGCTACAGATGTGGCAGCACGTCGACAGTTAATTAAAATGTCCTAAGAAAGATAAGACAATACCCAATACATACAGCTGCACAGTAACAATGATACCGAACTCACAACATTTTCCCCTTAAATAAGAAAATAACCTTCCTCAGACATTTTAATACAGCCAGCAAAGCAAAAAGGGGCAACCGACGTGGTTTTCTTTCAGTGTATTTCTCAGGTTTCCATTAAAATTACTTCTAAAACATTCATCAGATATGAAACCAGAAGAAATACACTCAGTCAGTATTTCTTTTTAACAATCTATCAATCTAAAAAAACATTTTTCATTAGTTTGATAAACAATTCCAAAATTGATTTCCACTGTATTGTAGAAACAATCAAAATAAGAACACACAGAAACTCTAAACTTAGATTTAAAAAAACTATCGATATTTGAGTAATTCAAACTATATTCTGAAGAGGGCAAATTAAAATTAGCCCAAATATAAAAAATCCTAAGCAATGACATCAGGTCGTCAGCTGTTGTAAAGAGAATAATTCAAGAAATGTACATTATTATCATTTAAACCCTTTTTTCAAAATTAGCTATATTTCATACAACATAATACTTATCTGAAGTGCCTGCTAAACATTCCCATACTTATGAACAACAAAACTCTTTAGAAATGTAAAATATTCATATACTTCCACCTGAGTAATAGATGGCTAAGTCATTAATACCATTAGACGTGCATGACATTACTGGTTCACTTGACAGTAAAAGTGGAAGTATGATCAGCCTTTGTCTGATAAGTATTCATAATTACACGATACTCAAAATATTTTAATATAACCCATTGCTAACAAAACACAACAAAATATTCTGAACTAATATTAAATTTCTATAGTTTTCTTAAATGGTAAAATCTTTTCACATACCAGCTGAAAAACAAAGTGGCACAGGAATACTTACAAACCCTTTAACAGATAGATCTTAGTATAAAGTAACTGCTTACATCTATAGATACATTAGAAATATAAGTGCTATCACTGGGCTGTGGGTGTAGCTCAGGGGTAGAGCACTTGCCTAGCACTTGTGAGGTTTGCCTAGCACTGGGTTCAATCCTCAGCACCACATAAAAATAGAAAAATAAAATAAAGGCATTGGGTGCATCTATAACTAAAAAAAACTTTAAGAAATAAGTGCTATCACCTTAAAAACATGTGTATAAGGTACACTATTGATTTCATACTATTTTGGCTAATGACTCTAGCTCTTCACTCTATTCAGGATAGCCACACTTTTAAGTCAATTGACCTTAAACTTTATTTATTAACCTCAGAATAATACTATTACCCAGAATAGATTTACCAGTCCTTTTCATAATTTTAAGTTGTTAGTAGTTGATTCCTCTGGTTATTTTTATTTCAAGAAAACCTGGTTTAGAAAGCACAACTAAATCCCTCTATAATAAAGTTTAAAAGAACTTGGAAGAATGGATTTTCGTACCAATCACTTTCCTAAGAGACAGGTATTGCAAATGCTCCCAATAGACTGATATGTTGATTTCTGCCTTCGGTTCAATGGCTTCCTATTTGCTTATATATGTGCATACATACTTACCCATGTTTATATAAAACATAAAAACTGATTAAAATTTGTATCTTTAAGATTTTTTCAATTTCTACTTTTTGTTTTCTATTCTCTTTTTCAAACATAACAATCTTTTCATTCCCAAACCATGTTCACTATGGTAATTTGTTCGGCTATCAAACAATCGGATCACTAGTAATTCTTGTTTTTTGTTTTTGTTACCTTTCAGCAAAAAGAAACGTAATGCTTTGTATTTTCATTTACTACTTCAAAACATCTAAGGCTGGGGAAGTGGCTCAGGGGTAGAGTACTTGGCTACCATGAACAAGGCCCGGGTTAGATTCAATGAGATACAAGTACTGAAAAGTCAAATATTGAAAATAAAGCTGTATCGTTGGAGAAGTGAGCTAAACTTGAGTGAACATGCTGATGAACTTTTTTCTTTCAGAAAAATAACATATAATTCTTGTTTTAAAGATGGGGAAAAAAGATACTGAACTTACATAAAGTGCTATTTTGATTAGTCAAAATGGTCTCCATGAGTAAATATATTGATAAATTCTCCAGATTTTTATACTAAAACAATTACACAAACTTTCACAGAGATTTTATACGCACAACACACCAAGGATGAACCCGGGGTGCTTAACCAATGAGCCACATTTTCAACCTTTTTTAACTTTGTGTCAGGGTCTTGCTTAGTTACCTAGGGCTGTGCTAAGCTTCTGAGGCTGGCTTTGAACTGCCGATCTTCCTTTTCAGTCTCCCAACCTGCTAGGATTACAGGCATGCCCCACCATGCCCCGTTAACAGATGTATTTAAAAATATACAGTTAAAATATAAGTTCTTCAACTTCAAGGAAAATACCTTAATTTAAGAAATTTTATGATTGAAGATGTTAGCAAAATTGTTTTTTGAAGTTCACCCAGAATCACCCAAAGATAATTGTGCAAATATAATTATAACCATAACTTTTCTGTATATTTGTACAAAAACTGGATTCTTACATCTTTGCAATCTTCTTTTGTGCAGCTAGTTTTGATGCGTGTGTCAAACCACCTAACAGTTCCATCTTCACCACAAGAGAGGAAAGTGTAAGGGTCATTGGGTACAGTCATGATCTGAAGACAGAAACAATAATATAGAAAACCCATTGAACACTAAAGTAGGTCGCTTCAAAACACACTGCTATTATTTCATAAAACATTAAGTTAAAAGCAACAAAATTCATCCATTTTAATTATTTATGACTTACCTACACCATGAATCAAAACAATACAGATGGAAATACATGAGAATTGAATGAATTATTTTGACATTACAATAACTTCAGACAGAAAGTTAATATTTTAAGTTTTTATCAACTTTTTGATAAGACTTTCCTGCTCCAAAAAGATTCTCCACTAGTTAGCTTATTCAAACGAATCCAAAACTAATTTTTATGTTTTTTTTGTAATAAATTTATCATTGTATTATAAGTATGTGATAAAATGTTCTTCTCTGATGCTTAAAAAATTACTGTGGAAGGGCTGGGGATATAGCTCAGTTGGTAGAGTGCCTGCCTCGCAAGCACAAGACCCTGGGTTCAATCCCCAGCACCGCCAAAAAAAAAAAAAAAAAAAAAAAAAATTACTGTGGAATACTGAAATGATTAAAGCTGATGAACTCTTAAAAAGAATCTTAAATGGTGGTGATGGTTACACAATATATGCTTGATGGCACTGCATTATACTCTAAAATATGGCTGAAATGGAGAATTTTATATTACATATACATTATCACAATAAAAACATTTTTAAAGAATTAGAATATTTCAGACGTTGCTGTAACCACTTCTAGCTTAGCAATGACAACAATGTAAGTTAATTTCCTTTGTAGAGACTACTGCAGAAAATTCCCCTTTCCCACCAGCCCTAGAAAGACAAACTACCAATCTTGGGTTTCAAGCATTCCCATACAAGGAGGATAATTGTTTTAAACACTGTATGCAAAAAAAAAAAAAAAAAAAAAAGTGCTACATTCATTAATGCCTCAAAAATACAAACTAGCACCATTTAGAAATACTACTACAACATACCACCAGGATGGTCAAAGTGAAAGAGACAGATAATACATACAGAGTATTGATGTATATGTGGAGAAACCAGGAAAATCACATTGTCAATGGAAGTATAAAAAGGGTACAAAAACAAACAAACACACAAAATGGGAAACCATGTGTCAATAACAATTGAAGTTGATCATATGAATTTAAGAATTCCACTAAAAATAAATGTCTGTACAGAGCCACCTAAAGACATGCACTAGATGTTCTTAGTAACACTGTTCAAATTACTCAAATGCTTGAAGCAAGCTGAATTATCCAACAATAGAGTGGGAATAGTAACAATAATCTACTTTTAAAATAAAATACCAAATAAGTAATAAAAATGAACAAATCATTACTATCATCATCAACATGGATGAATCTCAAGGCTTCGTGAAAGAAGTCAGATACAAAAACACAGTTTAAAAAAAGAAAACAAAAACAGAGCCAGGGATGCAATGTGGCTCAGTGGTAGAATGTTTGCCTACCATGCATAATACCCTGGGTTCAATCCCAAGCACCAAAGACAAAAAAGAAAAAGACCAAAAAAGAGGAAGAGAGAATAATATTATTTATGTAAAGGTCAAAAACAGAAAAACAAAGGTGCTGGAACAACATAAAAATTTAGAGTTTTAGAAGTCAGGATGAGGGGGCTTCTGGCATGCTACGTGTTCTACAGTTCTAGGTGACGGTTACAAGAATAGATATGTTTTGTGATAATTCAAATTCATTGAACAATATATTTAGGGTTTACATACCTTTCCCCAATGTGTTTTTAATTCCACAGAAATTGAATAATGGATGGAAGAAGGTCTAATACACAGCTAATCAAAATTCCAGCAGAAAACAAACAGAATGATGAAGAAGTAATGACCAAAGACTTAATATTAACTACAAATTCTTCACATGATTCAAGATGCCAGTTTATGACACCAAGAACATCAATAAATCCCAAGTATGGAAATTAAAAAAGAAATCCATACCTAGATACACTGTTGTGACATAAAAACTAAAAACTATCAAAAAAAAAAAAACCTAACTGAAAGTGGGCAAAGAAAAAGAGATTACCTATAAAAGGAAGCATAATTAGATTAATGGCTAACTTTGTTACCTCAACAATAAAACTCAGAACACAAGGGATATCACCTGAAATAGAATAACCATAAAACAAAGGCTGTACTCAGCAAAGCTACTTTTCAAGAGCTGGTGTGGGGGGAGCGGTGAAGGGACACTTTCCCACAAATAGGAAAGAGAAAGGAAATTAACATCATTTTTTATCAACCCAGTGCCACTAAAGGAACTGGCAAACAATGTACTTTAAAGACCAAGCAGATCAGGAATGATGAGTCAAAGGTATTTACCTTGTAAATACATAGGTAAACCTAAACACTGAGTATTAAACAATGATATTATCTAATTCATGAAAGAAAACAGAATATAACCAAGGTCTGAACAATATAATCATATAAAATTGGACAAGAGATGTTTTAAAGTCCTTCACTTAGGAGAAGTATGAAGATACTGACTTTAGTCTTTGTCAAATATTCCTGTGAAACCAAACCAGGGAATCTCCAGAATAAAAGACACCAACATCCACCTTCCAAGCAAGCAGCAGAACAAAATAAACAAAAGGAAAGACCTCCAAGCACTTCGAAGCATGGACAAAAAAAGGAGACGGCATGAATCATAGATAATATTCTACACAATAAAACACACAGGTTGGGGTGTGGCTCAGTGGAAGAACACTTGCCTAGCACATGCAAGGTCCTGGGTTCAAGTCCCAGCCCCACAAAACAAAAACAAAACAAACAAACAAAAAAACCCAAACAGAATAACACAAATAAATAGACCCACATATATCATTACTCATAGTAATTTTAAGCTGACTAAAATTTCCAAGAAAAGGTCAAAATTTTGAAAATGGGTAAGAAACAAAATCCAGTTATGTTATTCCTATAAGCAGACACCCAAACATGATAGAGAAGATGGAAAACACTTACTAGGTTACCACAAACAGGAAATCAAACTTGCTATGATGAAATTAGAAGCAAACATTCTAAAAGAGCACTCAGTACTGTGAGAAATACTCTCAACTAAATTAAGAAGTATAACTGAGTCATAAATTCACTCCACCTCATTCAATTCAGCTCAAGGTTTCAGCTTATAAATAGATACTCTACAAATCTCTCTTTTTCTTTGGATTACTAGTATTCCTTCTAATGTGAAAATTTGATAAATGCTATGATCTGGATGGATATAGTTCTCTGAACTCCAAGATTTCATGTTTAAATTTAATCCTCATTCTGAGTAGTAAGAGGGTAGAAACTGAGTTCCAACCACGGTTGTAAGAGGCAGAACCTTGGAGAGGTATAATGGCATAAGACAAAGGCCATTAAGATGCAGCCCCAACTGAATCCTGGTGGTTGTATAAGACCAGAAGACACAAGTACTCACACACACACACACACACACACGTGTATGCAGGTGTTCTCTGTCTCTTGCCAGGTGATACCCTGCAATGCCTCAGGACTCTGCCACAAAGGCAGCACCACCAAATCTATAACCATGAGTCTAAACACCCTTTATCATTTACCCAGTCTGTGGTACTGTTATTAGCAACAGAAACAAGCATGCACAGGAAACATGCTAGCAATGAGTTTACGCAAGCACATGATAAAAGTATTCAAGAGGTTAAAACCTAGCACAGAGCCATGTGCACAGTAACGGAGGCACCCTTACAGGGCTGACGTCTGTTTCCTTAAAGTACGTTTGCTCAAGCAATTACAAACCATCTCATAAGACTCTTACTTGGATCTTATTTCTTAACTTTATCCACAAGTCTATCAGGATAAATTTTCTCAAACCTTGCTGAAATCTAATCTGTCATGAATGTCTATGTATATATACATATACACACTTACATAAAAACACACATTTGCACAGACAGAATAGATAAAACCCTAACACTGTACCTCATATGTAGTTCCGTAATGGCACGTAAACTGGCATTGTCTGTTGGTTTCTGCATCTTGCTCAACATTCGTATAAAATATTACTCCATCTCCAGAGCAGGATACAATCTGCTTATCATTTGTGCATGGTAAGAACTTTGCACTAAATATATTTGCTCGATGCCCTGAACGAATTGTTGTCAAAACCTAAAATATACAGAGAAAGTAGTTGTAATTAATTTTTTCCTAGGAAAAAATTCATATTTATATAATCATTACCAGTAATAAATTCTCATTAAATTCTCAGCTCAACAAGATTATTATTTAATTCCCAACTATCATAATCTCACATATTTTTCCCTCTGAGATGGGAAGACTGCATATCGTCAATGCAAACAGTGCCATGAAAAGCAAATGTGCATTTTCCATTTATGTGGCTTACTCATTCACTCATAAAATCCACTAAGAAAGAACTATTTGACTTTTGATATTGACAGGATGCTATATGATTAAGTTATTCCCTTTTTTAGGATAAGCAAAATGACTCATCGTCAAAGTAATAAAATGGTACAGATGAGGATATAGCAGAAGACCCAGTAACTTAATTATATTATGAAGACCACAATTACTGTAACAGATATAAAGTTTAAAATTAGCATTTTAATATTTGTACCATACACTGCAAATAAAGTACAAATTCCCCTAGCAGTATATAAAAGTTGGGAGGAAAAATAACCAACAAGACCTGTATTAAAAAAAAAAAAAAAAGATGGGCAAAAGACCTATACAAATTAATCTGCAGATACACAAATAACCCTTAAAAAATATGGAAAAATATTCCTTTATTCATAAGGGAAATGCAAATTCAAATTACACCAAGACACCAATTCTAAACTTAACAGACCGGCAAAATTCAAAAGCTTACAACAGATGCTGTGAGCCTGTGGAAAACAGGTTCTTAGTCCTGGCTGGTGGGGTGCTGATGGTACACCAGCAGTGGGGAGAGATCAAGAGATTCCACCAGAAAAAGGCTTGGGAAAGAATATTCACACAATCTCAATAAATCACTTCATGGAGATAGCGATGAGATTCAAAGGATAACCCAATGGAGGGATCAAATCTAACATCACCAAGAAGAGGACAAACCAGTATTACATCCCACCTGTGGGGGATTCTCAACAAAAATATTTACTCTGAATCTACTCATGAAGATCGACCAGACAAATCCAAATTGAGAGAGATGCTATCAAAGAACTAGCTTAGCATTGATGTCATGAAATAGAAAAATTAACATAAGTCCTTTAAATAAGACAGATACCATGGTCTTTAACCCTGATGGACATATTAGGGTAGTTTACAAGTAGCTAGCTATGTACAAGTGCATGAGTCCTTAATCTAAGGTCTTCAAGTAGCTAACTACTACATTAAGGTGGTTTACAAGTAGCTAACTATATATAAGTCACTAATACGGCCATAACTCCTTAGTCTAAGGTTTTCAAATAGCTAACTTCATGCAAGTCACTCATACACTGTAGTTCTGTAAAACTAGTGGTATAAAACATTCTCACCAATAAAGGTTATATATATCCCCTTGATGTGAACTCAAAAGCTAAGGGCCAATAAAAACCAGAACATAATTATAATTAAAACTCAGTTATGATGTCACACTTTATTCAATTAGATGTCATAAAGCATCTGACTAGAACCTAGTCACTGTAAGCTGATAAAATCCTTTCTTAAACTACTGGGCTAGTGATTAGGTTCTGTGAACCTGTAAGCAAATTTTGAAGTAAATTATACCTTGTAGGATACAGCTAGAACAGCCACCCAGGCCTGTTCATGCATTACTATCTAACCTAAATAAATAAACATAAATTCTTCACAAAGCAGAGAGCAACGAAAATATAAAATGTTTATCTTAGAAAACATTTTAGAGATGAATTGTGATTCTTAATTTATGTACAAGGAAAATGGTTTGAAAATTTTTAAATAACTTGGCCAGAGTAATAGAAAACTAACACAAGTCTACATCTACCATTATACTAATAATAATGCAACTAAAAAATTATCATGGAACTCCTCTTCATTCAGAGACCTAAATATTAATGAAATAAAGGTCACACTGAAGTAGTACCAAAAAAGACACACAGGTACAATTACTGTGCCACTTATTAAATTACTCCCTCTCAGCTCCAAATTTACCTTTCACTTTTACAGACTGGGCAATGGAATGGCCCATTTAAGGATTTCCTTCGTAGGCTGGCATAATGGAAGCTTTGTCAAAAGAAGGCACAGAAGGATGTTGCAGGGAAAAGGAGTTGACTTCCCATTCCTGATGCCCTGCCCTGAGCAGGCTCTGAGACATGCACAGGTTCTCTGTGCTCGAGAGTGTGGAGAGCTGCAGGGTGGTCCGCTATTGGCCCAGTTCCTGGATGAATTTTGCAGTTACCAGCTTCTCCTGTAATGCCATCTCCCCAAGTCCTGGTACAATCTACAGCATTCATCTCCTTCAATAGCCTTCCCCAGCCCCCTAGAGGAGGTATTCCAACAGGATCCAAAGGGAACTCCCCCTCATTCTGCTAGCATGGCATTACAGCAGCTTCTCTGCCATCCAATGAGCCACAGCATGCCCTCTCTAACAATGTCTAGATCTGAGCACTGGGCGGAGGGGGCTCTTCTTTAGATAGTTTATCTCATGGGTGGCTCATTATATCTATTATTTCTGTAATTTTTTTCAAACGTTTTTAACATTTTACTAGCCAAGCCCTTATTATTCTGATCTCTTTTTATAGGTAATAATTCTTCATATTAAAATTTGCCTGTTGAAATTACTAAGTGGTTTTTCTTCTGAGTCTTGACTGCTACAATTGCTACCACTAGTTGTGTTAGTTGCTACTACTGCAAAAAAAAGAGACACATTTTCAGAAGAATTATTAAAAGAATAGATGTTAAAAAGACATAACATTGGAAATGTAAGAAAATGAAAAAAATGACAAAAAAAAAAAATCCATGAACTGGGAGGCAGCTGGGAAATATATATACAATCAGCAATTCCTATCCATGGGTTCCACATTTGCAGATACAACCAACCACAGACCAAAAAAAGTTTTGTGTTTATACTAATCATGTGCTGACTTCATCACTGTTCTCTAAGCAACATATAGTAAAACAACTATTCACATAGCATTCACATTGTATTAGGTATTACAGATACCCTAGAAACGATGAAGTACACAGCAGGAGCAGATGTGTGGGTTATATGCAAATACTGTGACATTTCATTATGTAACAGAACTGAGCATCCACAGATTCTGATATCCACAGAGGTCCTGGAACCAGTCTCCCACAGAAAACTACATTCCTATTCTTAACTAGAACTTTAAACAATTCTAAATGTTGAAGATCTTACAAACTTTAAAATGTCATACAATTTCTTTTTACTAAAACCAGTCAGCTGTTTATACCTTTATCATTCAGTAGCTAAGTTTTTTTAATCTTGCGAATCAAACATTCCTAAGCAGTAATTAAAATAAGCTACCTGAGCATTAGTCACATGGCAGTCAGTCGACTATTTTATTCTTTTTTCAAAATGTTTATTTATTTTATTCTTTTTTCAAAATGTTTATTTATTTATTTATGTACTTGCAGTGCTGAGGATCAAATCCAGGGCCTCACACTTTATTATCTAAAAAGTTTTAAGTACAAATTTTTTAAAAAATGAAATTTCAACCAAAAGTAATGAAACAATGACTAAGCTCAGCAACTTTATTCACACTATTCTAAACATTAAAATGTTAAAATATTATACTAAACACATAAAAGTAACTTTCTCAGTTAACTCATTTTATACATAGCACATGTTTTCCTATAGTTAAGGGTACTCTATAAATGTGTTTTGTGCACATGAAACACTTTTTTCTACGGCTTAACTGAATGCTCTGTCCTAACCAATGATTAAAAACTCCCCAAATGAATGAGGCAAACTGTAGAGAAACATGATAGAAAAACCTTCTCCTCTAAGAAATCCTTTCTGTCCAAGTAGAGTACATCTACTTTGTATCCTCAATATCATTTCCAATTTTACCCTGAAATCTATAATACTAATACTATACTATTATTATTTAACCATTTGTTATTAACAAGCTGGACACTTTAAAATTCACAAGAACAAGATCAAAATCAATTGGGAGCATTGTATGCCTACAAATTATGCTTTATACAATGTTACCTACATATTGCTGCGCAGAGAGTAGCAGCTTTGTGTTACAATGTTCTTAGAAAATGCAACAGTACAATAAAATATAGTTCATAATATTTCAGGGAACAAAAGGATGAAATTGGTAGTGTTCTGCTTCACATAATAGCTGCCAGGAAAACCTTTACCTTTACAAGTAACCATTCCTTAAAATAAAAATTAATGGTAAAAGTAAAACATATTAAATGTGCCAGTTGAGACAAGCTCATTCTAGGTGACAGAGTAGGAATTTTTTTAGTATCATCTGAAGAAATTTCAAGTTAAAAAAAAAAAAAACTCCCTCTAACACTTTCACTATTTCCTGTAAATATTTAAAACTAGAATACTTGAACATGAATGTTTACAAAACCGAAGTTGTTATATATACAGAATGTCATGATAGACAAATATGAACAAGTATTACTGAAATTTAAAACTCTAATTCTTTTAGAAAACAAGTAGTCTAGCTTTACTAACATACCTTATTAATTCTACTGTGAATATTTATATCTCAATACAAAAGAAAGTACCCAAATTTGGAGAGACCCTTGCTTTAGAAATAGTTAAAATTTAAAAGTTCTTTTTTAAAAATATTTTTATTACTTGTTGATGAACTTGTTTTTTTTTTTGGTTTTTTTTTTTTTTTTTACTTATTTGTATGTAGTGCTAAGAATTGAATCTAGTACCTCACACATGCTAGGCAAGTGCTCTACCAATGAGCCACAACCCCAGACCCCAAAAAAGTTATTTCTAATATGCTACAAATAAATGACAATGGTAAGGAAATTCACTTACTGAGACACCTTTATGCTAAAGGGAAAAAAAAGTCATTGACATTTTACCCAACAATGTTACTAAGGTAATATCACTTGTGACAACTATTATGCACTTGAATCAAATGAAGCATATTTAAGTCTAAGGCTAAGGCTAAAGTCTAAGGCTGATTAAAGTCTTACATAGCCCCCAAGGGAACAAAAAGAGCTACATGAAATAACTTCTAATTTTTATAATTAGTTTTTGCAAATTAAAGAGAGTATTCTATTGCACATGCCCATCCCATGACTATATGATCAGCTTTTTTATTTTTTTCTCTTACTATAGTTTGTTTTTTTTTTTTAACCACATTACCTTTCTGCTGTAAGGATTACTAATTACTAACTTGGTGTCATCTGAGCCAGATAATATATATTCTCCAGTGTCATTCCAACAGATTGTATTAACCTATAAAGAAAGCAAAAAAAAGAAATATAAGCAGACTGGACATTAAAGAAAGCATGTCATCTTTCACTTACCTGATGGTACAAAATTCATATCACTAATGGGGTTATATTTATAGTAAAAAAATACTTTATGTATTAAAATAAATAGACTTTATGTATTAAAATAAATACAGTTTATGTATTAAAGTAGACTTCAGTTCTTAAATCCACATGAAAGAAGCTTGGATGTCGGCACTCCAACCTAACAATAAGTGAAAAGCTGAAGACACAAAATCAACAACTCTTCAGAGAACTGAGAACACAGGATGAACTGCTGCCACTCTGTCCAGAGACCAAAAGTGAATTCAGGGAGTCTTGGTTTACTGGAAGACAGGAATAAAACCTCAGTGGGAAACAGTGTCAGGACAGGGGGCCTGAACTATCATTGATGAAGTTTGGGGATGTTCAGAAAGAACAAGCCTACTGTTAAAAATTACAAGGACTGCCACCATGGGGGACACACATTTTGATGAGTTTTAACTTGAGCAGCTCATCCAGGTTCTCAAAAGTAAATTTGAGAGAAAAATCCCTTTGTGTTTTAATGAAAGAACCAATTTGAAATACAGCAAAGTACTCTATTCTTTATAAGATCTGCTCTCAAAGAAACTATTTAACCATACCTTAACCTGCTAGAATGTAAGAACATACAAGAACAGACGGGCAATGTAAAGCACAGAGAGTGAAACTCTAAGAAAGAATAAAACAGGAATGTTAGAGATAGAAAGACTCTCTGACCTTGAGGATATAGCAACAGAAACCTATGAAACTTATAAGCAGAGACGGGAGCAAAAAAAAAAAAAAAAAAAAAAAAAAACCCTGAACAGAAAAACCAAGGTCTGTCATATACAAAGGGTTTAATTTGTGTGTAATGGATATACCAGAAGATAAAGGGGAGAAAAGATGGAAAAAAAATTGGAGACAGTGATGCCTGAGAATTACCCCAAATTAATGTCTGATACCAACCACAGATCTAGGAATCTCAGAGAAGACCTGGCAAAATGAATAGCAAAAGAACTTTGTCACCTAGGTATATAATTTCAAACTAAAGAAAAAAACTAAAAATTCTAAAAGAAGCCAGAGGGACGTAACGCCTAATCCACAGAAGAATGAAGATAAGAATTATACCTAGCTGGGTCGGTGGTGCACACCTAGAATCCCAGAAGATGGAGCAGTTGAGGCAGGAGGATCAAGCCAGCTTCAGCAACGTAACGAGGCCCTAAGCAATTTAGTTAGACTTGTCTCTACATAAAATATAAGAAGGGCTGGGGATATAGTTCAGTGGTTAAACACCCTTGGTAGCAAAAAAAGAATTACAACTGATTTCTCCTCAAAAATTATGTAAGAAAAAGAGAGTGAAATGAAAATACTTGTGTTAAGAGAAAATAAACACCAACCTACAATTCCATACCCTATAAAACTATCCTTCAAAATCAAGGAAGAAATTTTTTTTCAGATAAACACACACTGAGGGAATTTACTGCCCTGTAGACTCACCTTGCAAGAAACGTTAAGAAGTTCTTTAGAGAAAAGGAAAATAATATAGATCAGAAACTTATATCTACATAAAGGAAGAACATCAAAGAAGGAATAAATAATGATAAAATACTTACTATGCTTATTCTTAACTACTCTTAATAACTAAACAAACAAATATGCTTATCTCTATGCCTATAAGTAAAATGAATGACAGCATTAATACAAAGTACAGAAGGGAGAATTCAGGGTTAATTTTGTACTTACACTACTCATGAAGCAGTATGGTGTTATTTGAATGAAACAAACTTGGATTAGATGTATATGTATACTGCAAACACTAAGAGAGTTTTTAAAAACAGTAAAACTCTAAGGGAAAATGAAATCATACAAAATGCTCCATTAAACCACAAAAGGCAAGAAAGAGTAAAAGACAAAAATCGGAACAAAA
Organism: Glaucomys volans; assembly: GCA_020662805.1. Lineage (NCBI taxonomy): Eukaryota > Metazoa > Chordata > Mammalia > Rodentia > Sciuridae > Glaucomys > Glaucomys volans. The sequence continues at coordinate 256,916 of JAJEJO010000659.1, forward strand.
AGCAAGGGCAACAATTAGAAAACAATTGTAAAGAAGATAATAATACAACTATATCAATAATCACTTTAAACATCAATGGCATAAATGTACCCATTAAGAAACTGTCAGGGGGCTGGGGATATAGCTCAGTTGGTAGAGTGTCTGCCTCGCAAGCATAAGGCCCAGAGTTCAATCCCTGGCACCTCCAAAAAAAAGAAAAAAAAGAAACTGTCAGAATGGATCAAAAAAACAAGACCCAAATATATGTTACCTATACTTCAAACATATAGACTTATTAATATTAAAAGTAAATAAAGAGAAAGCATACATGGTAACTAATCAAAAGAAAGCCAGCAGGCAAAGCAGATTTCAAAGCACAAATGCATATCAGAGAAAAAGAAAGGCATTTCAAAGAAAGGTTCAAAGGTCAGTTCAAGAAGACAACAATCCCTAACATGTAGGTGCTTAACAGAGAATTTGAGGCAACAACTGACAAAAACGCATAGATATATAGATGAATCTACTATCAAATTTAGAGATTTCAATACACCTCTGATCAGAAGTAGATCCAGCAGATTATTTTATGTATAGTTATGTCATGTAACAATGGTTATAAGTCCTGAAAATGAGTCATCAGGCCATTTCATCACTGTGCAAACATCACAGAGTGCAGGTACACAAACGAGGCTGCTGTGACATCAGGAGGCAATATGATCTTATGGGACCACTTGTAAGGCAGAAGATAAAAGCAGTCCATCACTGATCAAAATGTCACTATGTGGCACATGACTGTTAAGTGAACCAAGACAAGAATCTGAAGACTACATACCACGGAATTTCAACTACAAGACATTCTGGAAAAGGAAAAACTATGGAGACTAGAAAAATATTAGTGTCTGTCAAGAAGAGCAGACAGGAGGGAAGAATTTTTAGAACAGTGAAACAACCCTGTGTAAATACATAAAGGAGCAAGATAGCATCGCAAGCTTGTTCACACCCACAGAAATGTCCAACACCAAGAGCGAATTCTTAGTGAACTGTGGACACTGGGTGACTATGCAGGTTAAATAGCACAAATGTGCCATTCTGGGGTTGGGGGATGTTGATAACATGGGAGGCTGTGCACATATGTGGGCAGGGAGTATATGGGAAATCAGTACACCTATCTCTCAATCTTGCTGCCAACCTAAAACTGCTCTTAAAAAAAGACAACCAACACAGTGCAGGGCACTTTCCACTTTCTGCCTTTGGTGTAAATAGACAGCATATTTCATTTTGCAGTTCAGCTCAACACTGTCATGTTCAAACCCTTTCTACAATCCCCCAAAGCACTTGTTGTTCTTTTCCTGTCCAATTGCTACTTGCTTTTCTTGTCTGCAGCAAAGGGCAGATGATTCTATGGCTACGGCAGGAGACAAAGAGCTAGCTGGAAGGAGAACCTAATTCCTCATTTGGTAACACTTCTTCTCCATGTCCTTCAGTATGTTCTTTTAACTTCCTGATCAAGCCTGTTGGCAAATCCTTTTCCATTTTGCTACATGAATGATTTTCCTCACTAACCCATCAAACCTGAAAAAGCCTTTAAAATCATTCATAACTACATCAATTTTTCGAGCAGGCATTTATGGTTTCTGATTTTAATTCTCCACCGAGGCTTTGATGAATGCTATAGTATCACAGCAAATGATTTCCAGCACCACATTTACTATGTTGAGATTAGGGTCTGCATCAATTGTTATCAAATACAATCAAATACTAGGTGGGTATATCTGGCCTTGACAATGGAAAAATGACCTAGGGCTAAGAAGTTGAAATAACAAGGTTGTATTTAGAGGTAAATACAGAACCTTGATCATTTTCATTTTCATAGCAAATGACTGAGGATGGCCAGGTATATTGTCTGTTATCAGCAGGACTTTAAATTGCAACCCATCTGCTTCTAATTTTTTTCACTTCTGTGATGAAGCACTGATGGAGTCATTCCACAAACAGTATGTCTGTCCTCCCTGCTTTCTGATTACGTTGCCAGAACACAGATACGTTTTGTGTCTGAAAGTGTATGGGTTCTTCACTTTGCACATTGTAGCTGGCTTTATCATGTCCTGAAGTGTTGTCACATAGCACCAGAGTTAATCTGTCTCTCCATATTTTATGCCCTGGGGCCTCCCTTGGCCTTTTATATGTTCTCCTGGGCATTTTCTTGCAGAAGCAGCCAGCTTCATCACACCTGAAGTCTTGCTTTGGATGGTGTCCTTTCTCCTTGATTAGCTTCTTCAACTCTGCCAGAAATGTGGCAGCTGCTTCTTCAAGAGATGCAGACCCTCCAGGTTTTTTAGTAGTAGGTTTTATTACTCCAAACATATTCCTGAATCTACATAATCACCCTTTACTTGCACTAAAGAGCTTGGTGTCACTCGTTTCAGGACATTTCCTTCTTGAATCCTTTATCAAGGTGCTATGCGTGCTGGCACAACACACTGCCCACAACTGGAAGACATTTTTTTGTTCATGCCTTCCATCCACAAATTCAATGCCTTTCCATCTCAACTAAGCACTTATGCACTAGTCATCACATGCAGATTGAGGTGCAAGTGTGAACAGAAAAACCAGCATGAATTTCTTTATCCTTCTTCATGATTTCACTATTTGAAAATGTGTTCTTACCAAAGGTTTCAGCAACTTCAGCAAATAATTTTTTTTTTCCTTATTGAGAACTTGTACCTTTTCACTTGAAGGAAGTACTTAAAGGCTTGTCTTTGGCATATCTTAATGACAAGAATCACTACTCTTCTGCTTTGGGCCATTACTAAGTAAAATCAGAGTTATGTGAACGTAAGCACTGTGATACTCCAACAGTGGATCTGATCCTAAAACAGCTACTAAGTGACTTAATGGGTGTGTAGTATACAGAGCACAGATATACTGGACAAAGGGATGATTCACATCCGGGGCAGAACGAGTGGGAAAGCACAAGATTTTATCTCACTATTCAGAACAGTGCACAATTTAACACTTACGAATTATTTATTTCTGGAATTCTCCATTTAATACTTTCAGACTATAGTTGACCACAGAAAGCAAAACCACAGACAAGCTAGTACTATTATACTAACGATGGAATGATGATACAGTGACTGAAAACAGCTCTTTTCTTTAAAAAGTTAAGCATGCACCTACTACACAATCCATTTGTTCTATTTCTAGCTATTTAACAAACAAGGATGAAAGCACTACATATGTCCATACAAAAACTGTGCACAAATGTCATGGCAATTTCACATGTGAGAGTCCCCAAGTAGAAACAACCCCCAATGCCATTAAGAGGTAAACAGATAAGCAAATTATGGTATACCCACATGATGAATGCTACTCAGCAATAAAAGTTACTGAACTAATGATACACTCCACAACATAGATGAATCTCAAACTAAAGAGTATTTTAAGTAAGCCCTGAATGTAAAAGCAACCAAACAAACAAAAGAATACAGGGGCCATGAGTACAGCTCAGAGGTACAGTGCTTCCCTAGCACACACAAGGCCCTGGTTCAATTCCCAACACATATACAAAAAAGAAAAGAAAAGAAAAGAAAAACTTGATGATTTCATTTATATAAAATTCAACAAAATGTACACTGATTTACAGTGATGAAGAGGTGGTCAGAGGCTGACAAGATGGTGGTGAGAAATGAGAGGACACGTTGATATTAATGAGTGACTGATAAGCTCATGATCTTGGCTGTGGTGATTTCATCAATGTATACACAAGCTAAATTTATCAAAATGTATACTTTAAATACATACAGCCAACTTTAACTCAATAGCTTAAAAATCTACAAAATTTAAACACAAATATAAATTAAACATACAAACACAAATATAATTAAAACTACTATGTAATTTTAAAAATTAGACTGGCATTGTTCTTTTTTATCAGATACACTGGACATTAAAAGGTTGTCAAAAATACTAAGTAAAAATAATGTCCAACCTACAATTCTATAAAAACCACCTAAATCCTTGATCAAGTGTGAAGGCAGAGAAAAAAGTCGTTTAAAAATTGTAAGAAAAGATTACTTTCCACTCACCCTTAGAAAAATATTTGAGAATCTACTCAGCAAAACCTGAAAAAATAATTTTAAAGATGGGAAGATACAGAATACACAGCTATGGATAACCTTGAAAATATGAAAACGGCAACTGCGCCTCATAAAGGTGAACCAACTTGCAGTCAGCTCGAGGAAAGAGTCCTTTGGGCAAGGTGAAAGTTTTGATCCTAGGTCCCTAAAAGATATAAAATCAAACACATAACACACTCTAAAGACTCTTCAATGAATAATTTATAAGTGCCACATATATGTACTCCTCCTGATATTAATTGAAAGGGGGGAAAAAATCTCAGAACATATCTCCTCAGTCAAGTATTCCAGGACAGAGGGGGCAGGTATGTTGACAAAGACTAAATTAATGAGTTTATATAACTGCAGCGTCAGAAAATAAGCACCACGGGGTTGGGGGAACCTATCAGAAAGACACTGATCAGGGTTGGCACACTAATTAGGATGGTCAGGGAATGCTTCTCTGACAGGTAACACTTGAAGGAGAGTCAGAAAGAAATGAAGTAAGCTTTCACAGAAATGTAGAAGGAGAGTTCTAGGTTTAAGGCATATAAAATATAAAATACATGGGCTAAAGGTATACCTGGCATATTTAAGAATAACAAAAAGACAGGCATGACTGAAACAACTGAATGTTAAGAGACAAAACTGAAAGTGGGAAGTGCTGAATAATCAGGGCCTTACAAACAATGAAAAGGCCTCTAGTGGATGTCTATAATCCCAGTAACTCAGCACTGAAGAGGAGAACCCCACGTTCAAGGCCAGCCTGGGCAACTTAGCAAGATTTTTCTCAATATAAAATTTAAAAGGGCTGGGGCCGGGCATGGTGGTGCTCGCCTGTAATCCCAGGACTCAGGACACTGAGACAGGAGGATCATAAGTTCAAGGCCAGCTTCGGCAACTTAGAAAGGCCCTAAGCAACTTAATGAGATCCTGTCTCAAAATAAAATAAATAAATAAATAAAAAGGGCTGGAGGGTGCAGTTTAGTGGTAAAGCATTCCTAAATCCTCAGTACCTAAAGGGAAAAGAAAGGGGGGATCTGGGGTGTGTGTAAATGGTAGAGTGCTTGCCTAGCATGTTTGAGGCACTGGGTTCAATCCCCAGTATTTTTTTAAAGTAAAATAAAAAAAAAAAGTGTACTTTTATAAACAAGAAAACAAAGTATATTTATATATGTTGTTTAAAGTTAGAGTGATTACTGGAGAAACTGAAAACATTAACAATAATTCTGAGAAGCCCAACTCTTAGGCTGTATAAATTAGTCAAATCCTTATCTATCAAAGCAGGAAATTAACAGACAATGTCCAAAATTGACAATGTAAGAAAGAATAGCATAAGAATATTACGTAAAGATATGAGGGAAATCACAAAAGACCTGAAACCAAAAATGACTAAGCAGGGTTACTGCCTATGGAAAATAAGAACAGAATGGAGGAGGAAGCCTGGTATGGTGGCATCATCTGTCTTTCAAAGTATGACTTATGGATCAACTTGCTCAAAATCACCTGAAGTGTTAGTCAAAACAGATTTCCTTGGCATTAAACTTCAGAGGTTGATTTGCGTATTTGTTTTATTTTACAACCAAGAGTAAAAGCTCAATTTCTTCAAAACCAGTTTAAAAGTTGTGTTCAGATCACCTTCTGTAATAAAACAAAGTACACCAATGTGATATGGATAACATCTTAGTGAATGTAGATAAATACACTTTGATGATCAGTAACAGCCAACTATACTGTGAGTCTTAGAACCCTACATGGAAAAATAGAGGAAATGATATTAAAGCAGTACCATGACTAGATTTGTATGCATAAGCTTTCACAGAAAGCGTAGCATTTTTAGTTGAAGATATCATAGGAAAATCAAAGTGGAATAAAGTATGAAATAAGGGCATAGTGCTTATGAGGCAAAGAGGACAGCCTAGGGTTGAGTGTAGCTCAATAGCAGAGCACTTGCCTAGCATGCATGAGACCCTGGGTTCAATCGCCAACACCTTGAAGAAAAAAAGAGAAAGATGAGAATAGTGTAAATTGGGTGGCAGACAAAAAGAAGTGGATGGATTCCAGGTAAGTTCTAAAGTAGAATTTATTCATGGGTAGGCTGAATGTGAAAGTTTAGGGAAAGAGAGATCAAGGATAACTTGAAAATTTTCATCTTAAGCATCTGGCTGGATGGCAGTCCTACTCAATGAAATATAGAAAGCTGCAAATTTAGGGAAGAAAACTAAATATTCATTTTGACAACTCACATTCTATGATAAATCTTAGCATAACCAAAAGTAGGTAAACAAAACATCATGCGCTTCTTTATTCAATACAGTATAAAGCCCATGGTATAACCTAAGTACTTCTGCCAAGAAGAATCTTATCAAACTGCTACAACTAACTTAATGGTAACACAAGAAAATAAACCAATAAAGCTAGCATGTGAAACAGTCCCTAGGAAAACAGACCTGTTTCCTCTAACAAGTCTAGCAGGGTACAAAATTGGAAGACCACATCTGAGAGATAAAAGTGCAGTAGGGACCGAGGGTGTGATAGCACTTGCTTGATATACGCAAGGCCCTGGATTTGATCCCCAGTACAACAAAAATAAAAATTTAAAAACTTAAAGATATGGAGCTGGTCTAGATCATCTGAACAAGATAACTATAAAAAGACATTGTCATAATGAGGGAAATTTCTTTATGGACAATGTATTTTAAGACACCAAAAATATGCTGTCAATTCTTGTTAAAATGCATAATGGCATTTTGGTCATGTAAGAAAATATCCATTGCTTCAAAACACTTTAGGCAAGCAGAAAAGAACTAAGAAAAAAGAAACAGAAGTAAACACTAACAAAATCTTAGTAACTGCTAAATCCAGGCAATGAGTATAAAAAAAGTATGTTTGAAATTTTTAAAAAGAAAAAGGCTCTGTGTTTTGGACCTGTTAAATCTGAATGCCTATGAGACAAGCAACTGGAAATTAATGTGGAGTTGAACCTGCTGTTCCAGGAAGAGGCAGAAGTCATGTCTTTTTCAGCCATGGAACTGGATAGCATCAAAACACTGGAGAAAAAATAAGGTGGAAGGTGCCATCACAGAGTCTTTGACCACCCAACACCTGAATGTCAAGAGATGAAGAGTCAGCAGCTAAGAAGACAAAAGACACAGTGAGCCAACAGAAAGGGGGGGGGTGTTGTATAGAATTAACAGAAAAAGTATTTTTAAGCAAGGATGGATTCAACTGAAGGTTAGTTTCTGAGCAGTGACCACAGACATGGAAATACAAAGAGCACTGATAATCACGAAAGTAGTTTCAGTAAAGTGAAGAATGAAAGGCTTTTGACATTTGAAAACTCATCTGCACTTAAAAAAATCTTACATGTATTTTTCTAAATTCAAATACACTTTTCTTTCTTTCTTTCTTTCTTTCTTTCATTCATTCGTTCGTTCATTCGTTCATCCCTGTGGTGCTGAGGATTGAACCCAGGGCCTTGTGCATGCGAGGCAAGCACTCTACCAACTGAGCTATATCCCCAGCCCACTTTTTATCTTTGAATATAAAACTTTGGCCAAGCACAGCAGCAGTAGTACACACCTGTAATCCCAGCATCTCAGGAGCCTGAGACAGGTGAATCACAAAATCAAGACAGAGCCTCACAACTTAGCAAAATCCTGTCTCAAAAAAGGGGCTATAAATGTAGCTTAGTGGTAGAGTGCCCCTCTCAATCCCTAGTACCAAAGAGTAAACATAAATTAAAGTCAGAACTATTTATTTAGTAGTGGTGGGGATGAAACCCAGGGCCTCAAACATGCTGGGTGGGTGTTCTACCACTGAGCTACACCTCCAACCCTTATTCTCTCATTTTATTAAAGTTAGTTACAAACCCTCCTAGGATGATTGGGACATGTTAATTTATTCAAATATTAATTTATTACACATTATTAAAGTCCTTCATAGTTGAAAATTAACCATTACTTACACAGCCATCATGCACATTTAAAGTTGCTTCAAGTTTTAATCTTTGGATAAATTCTCTTCTTCCTGTTTAAAAAGAAAGAACTAAATAAATCATACAATCTACTACTGACAAAATTTCACAAAGAAATTAAAAGCCTAGGATCTGGCTTAGTAAGGTAGAATTCAAGATCTAATTTCAGCTCCCCCATTCATTAACTGAGTGATATTAGGCAAATTAACCTCCTGAGCCCCAGTTCAAGCATTAGCATACGTGGTCATTGTAAAGGAATAAATGAATCAAGAACAGAAAGGGCTTAGCACAGCATCTGGGCCACAGTAAACATTCAAACGCATCTTCATTCATCAATTCATTCAACAAATATTTGGTGCTCCCTGTTCTAGCTAATTTCGAGAAGCTAGGAATACAGTGATAACATAAAACAGAAAAGATCTCCTCCCTCAAAGAATAAAGACAATGAACAATATGTCAGTTAGTAGAAAGAACAAAGCAGGAAGGAGGATAAGTGAGACTGGTGATGGGGATACGGTTTTCAATTTTAAATAGGGTGCCAAATAGCAATAATATGATGACACTAATTTTTAAGCAAATTTCAATTTTAGAAACCTTAAAAATATTTTAAATTTTACAATGATGAAATGTGGCAGCCAAAAAAAAAAAAAAAGTGATCCCAATGCCCAGCAATAGCAAGCTAGCTAAAATTCTGCAAAAATAAAGTTCCTTCTTTGAAAGAGAGAAATGTCTCCCTCCAAGAAATCAATCATCTTTACCAAAGAATAAAAAACATGTTTATTCAGAAACTGTGATGAAAGAAAGCTGAATTTATGGCAAAAAGTGACAATTAACTAAGTGATCAGGCTTGCTGAGCTTTCCAATAAAATTAAATATGACTACATTCTCCATACGCTATTGTACAATTATTGTGTTTTCTTGTCGTTTCTGAGATCAAGATCCTTCTGAAGCCAATTTATTTTATTTCCTTACTTATAACTGTTAAGATCTCTAGGTAAAAGATAAACACATAGGTTAAAATGTAAATTATGGGGTGTTTTGTGAAGGACGGTCTATGGTTCCTAGATTTATTAAGAAACTTAGTATTTTCATGAACTAGGTTGTTCTTCATAATTTAACTTTTCAAGTCTGACTATTGGTTTGAAAAAGATGCGACCTGTGGGAAACAGGCAATTTTCTTTTTTAAAAATAATTTCCTTTTGGCCAAAGGCAGTCTTGATAATCCTACTGGTTATAAATTAGACTTAAGAAACAAAGTATTCAAATTAACAATAGGACGGCATTAGAACTCATTAAAATGTTAAAATATACTAGAAACACTTTTTTTCCCCAAATTTTAAAAATCTGGTTTCAAATCCAGCTCTAGCCATTTTGATCTAGAGAAAATGGTAGTAGGACATAAAAGAAGAAAAGATAAACTGGGCAGTTCTGGCAAGAAAACTTACAAGTAAAACTCCAGTTAGGTCCTCGATGACTTTTTTACATGTGACTTTGGAGATAAAACTGCTGTCCAGATAGCCCACAAAATGTGCCTCTAGAAGCTAAAAATCACCACAGAGTAAGAACTCAATTGTAAAAATTGAGCTCTCTCAAACTCACATCTGAATGCTAATAAAAACTGTGAAGGTTCTGGCCTATTTGCAAGATCACCAGTCAGCCTGGCACCACTTCCTGCATGCTAGCAGTAGATTCAAGACCCTAAGTCACAGGCAGAAGACACTACCCACAGCATGCAAGCAGCATGAGCGTCGGGTGCACACTGGTTCCCCTGACCTCCAAAGTCCAAAGGGCGCCTTAGAGAGGTACGTGTGGATGGATGCTATACATGTGATGAGTCTGAATCACAACTGAAGAACCTGAGTTGAGGGAACCCAAATCTCTTATGGAGCATATTAGCCTTTTCTTTGTCTAAAGTGAAGCATTGTTTTTACTAAACTAGACAATAAACAAACTTGCCCTCTGTTCCAGGAGACAATGTATCTTCCAAGGCAGTTCACTGTATAAACATCATTGAAAAGACAGTCCAGAACAAAGGAGCAGAGTGTCTCTGCTCACAAGATGTGCAGAAATGAAAAGCAGCCCTGGAGAATCCTCTCCCAACAATGACACATTTGTAATGGATGAACTTACTACTAGGGCGTCCTACTCAGCTCTTTCTGCACCCAAGCTCCCTTTTACAATTCCACCTCCACTCTGACATTCTATTCTGCTAACAGACAACACGCTCCATCAGAGGAGCACTCTTGTTTAGCCAAGTCTCCCAAGTGTTAGAACAGTGCCTAGCACAAAGCATTCAGTATATATTTGCTGAATTAGTGAATCATTAGGATAATATCCCATCCTGTCTGTAATTTTTATTTTCCCAATACTTAGTGAACATCTTTTAATGACAATTAAGAGCTAATTATTGCTCATTTTTGATACTTGTATAACTTACTACACAATTTTGTGATTTGTATGTCCACATATATACCTCCATCTCTACATTACAAAATGTTTAGGACAAGAACACAGGTTTAAATATCTATCTTGGGACATATGACACCTATGCTAGGGAAAACTCTTACCTCTCAAAACCTTAGTTTTATATTTGTAGAAGTAAGAATAATACCAAAAACATGACAGGTTTGTTATAAGAAGATAATTAGCTTACGTACAACTTTTAAACTGCCTGAAATACTGTAGATATTTAAAATTAGTTCTCTATATGTGTATGAGATTGTTCTAATTTATTATGCATGAAAAGAGAATTTTTTAAAAATATATAACTTCAGTAAAGGGTTAAGTAACTGAGAAAAAGGAATAATGCTAGTGGTACTGAGGAAGAGAAGGAAAAGCATTTTAACTGGTCTTATTCCATTTTCACTTGACAGTCCTGTCCTCTGAGCTTTCTAATCCACACTTCTCAGGTACCACAAAGCTGCCTTTCCCAGCTCACTATCAGGCTTTCCTTTCCTATTCACTGGCCCCAACTTATTCCACTCAGGCTACAAAACAAAATGGGTCACTTACGAACAACAGAATCTTATTCCCATAGTACTAGAGGCTGGAAAGTCCAAGATCAAGGCACTGGAAGATTTGGTGTCTGGTGGGAGCCAGTTTCCTATGGACAGCACCTTCTCACTGTATCCTCAGATGGCAGAAGGGCCAAGGAAGCTCATCAGGACCTCTTTTATAAGGGCTCTATAATAATTAATGAGTGCTCTGCCACCATGACCCAATCACCTCCCAAAGGCCCCATCTCTTAATACCATTACCTTAGGGGTCATGATTTCAACACAGGAACTTTAAAGGGACACACACATTTAGACCATAGCAATCCTTTGGTCCCAACTCTCCATTAGTTTTATTTTTAAGAAATTCAAGTGCTGGGTCAACCCAAGACACATGTTTGATGATCCCACAGTTAGTATCTGTCATGGCTAATGACCATCTCCTTGAGATACAACCCTCAGGTTCCCATGGCTCATACAGATAACCAGAAGAAATGCACACCAAAGGCAACCACCTTCTCCAAGGAGCAAAGGGACACAGAACTGTTTCCTCTCTGGCACAAAGAGAGAAGAGTACCATGAAGCATGTAAGAAGAAATCAATGAAAACTGAAATGGACACTGAAGGCCACCATGGGCTGGAAGGACAACTCAGAATCCACAGAACCCTAGACACAGACAGTCTATACTCAGTGGCCAGCTCCTTTCCAGAAGCTTCCATCAAGCTCTCATAAGAGACGATGAAAACTGGGCAGGATACACAGAAGATCCCGGGTCTGACAGGGTATGAAAATGAAACTCCACTCATTTTCTAGGCCGTCCCCTTGTGGGAAGCAAACGTCTCAAGCCACTGTGGGAAAACCCTGGCAAACAGGGTCTCAGCAAAATTTCCCTACTCACACCCCTGTTTAAGCAAAGGCAAAGCGCCGAAGGAAAAGGTATAAACTGCCTGTCCTCAAGGGAGGGGCAGAAATTACCCCCCAACCCTCCCTTAAACCCTACATTGAACAACAAGCAGAAGAGTAAGTGTGGTGGCTCCAAAATATCTCAACACAGCCAGACCAAACTGTTTCCCAGAATTCCTTTCCTGTATGCTTCTGCTTAGGACGAGTCACAGTTAGTTTTGCAGAAGACTTGGAGGGTGGAAGAAAACAGGAGCCATACTGGTTTTTATGCTTAAAAATCTGGAGCAAATGATGCTCATGCACCTGACAAACCTTAATACTTATCTGCTGCCTCACCTTGTTGGAATGGACAGCAACTAGGCCTTCAATTGTCCCTCTTTCCCTTGTATCCTCCTTTCCCTTGTAGTGTTTTCTCAAACACTAGATCAAATGTGTATTTAGGTTCATGACAAAGTGCATCAGCTTTTCCTAAACACCCATCATCAATTAGATTAGAGACACTGAAACTTGAGTCTATGTCTTCATAGGATCCAGCTTGGGCTTATTTGCAAGCCACATATCTGACAAACACTCAGCAAACTCAGCATGAGGGAAATTTCCTCCACATGAGCACCAAAAAAACAAAACAAAAAAACAACAACAAAAAAACCCCACAGCTTACACATTTAATGATGAAACAGTGACTACTTTCTATCCAAAATAAAACAAGAATATCCACTCGCACAACCATTGTTTCACATAGCTCCAAAAGTTCTCACCAATGTAACAATGCAAGAAAAAGACAGATAGAAAGAAATAAGAATGTCCCTACGGGAAAATGACAGTACTGTCTATATATAAAATCCCCAACAAAACATTCAAAATACTACCTGAACAAATAAGTGAATTCAGCAAGGTCAATGGATACAAGATTAACACATAAAAAGTAATCACATTTTTATACAACAAAAATGAACATGTGGAAATTGAACTTTAAACACAACACTATACAACTGGTCCAAAGACAATATTTAAAAAACTGAACATATGTATCTTGATAATTACAAATGAAAAAAATCAAAGATGTAAACAGATACACTGTATTCATGTACTATAAGACTCAACAGTACAAGACCCAACCCAAATTGATCTTCACATCAATCCCTATCAAAATTCTAGCAAGGTGTTTGGAGACCTTTGGAGACGTTGGAGACAAGCTTATGCTTAGAGTTATATAGAAAGGTACAAGGCCTAGAACAGTCATAACAACTTTGAAAAAAAGGAGGAAAGAAAAGGAGAAATCATTCTACCCTAATGTTAAAGATTACTATTCAGCTACAGAAACAAGACAATATGGAGACCATACGTGGTGGCACAAAACTATAATCCCAGCAACTGGGGAATCTGAAGAAAACAGACTTTGAAATTGGGTCAGAGTAAGCGAACAAAAATGAATTTCAGGCTGAACCTCATACCTCATATAAAAATTAACTCAAAAGAGATCCTGAACTTGAATGTAATACCATAAAATTCTAGGCAAAACACATAGGAAGCTATCTTTAGGACACAGTATTGGGCCAAGTTCTTTGACTTACAATGCTATAAACACAGTCCATAAAAGAAGAAACTGATAAACTAGACTTTACCAAAATTAAAAACCCTGACTCTACAAAAGACCCCCTGACAAGAAAGGCCTTTTGAAGGATAAGCTACAGACTGGGAGAAAATATTTGCAAACCACATACCTAACAAAGGACAAATACCTAAAATACATAAAGAAATCTTAAAACTCAACAGGTGAAAAACAATAATTCAAGTAGAAAACGAAGAAAAATAATGAGGTAGTTCACTGAAAATATAGAGATGGCAAAAAAGCACATAAAAAGACAAGCAACATCATTAGTCGGTTGGGAAATGCAAATTAAAACCAATGAGACATCACTACACACCTAGCAAAACTGATTAAAATTCAAAAACAGATAACACTAAATGATAGGATACAGAGAAACTACATTTCCCACATGTGACTGACAGAAGTATAAAATGGCACTGTAAAAGGAGTATGCGGCTTCTCACAAAATTAAACAACACGCTCACCATACAGCCCAAATTAAAACATGTTTATATAAAGTCTGTATGGAATTTTTTTGGGGGGGGGGGTGTACCAGGGACTGAACTCAGGGGCACTGGACCACTGAGCCACATCCCCAGCCCTATTTTGTAACTTATTTAGAGACAGGGTCTCACTGAGTTGCTTAGCACCTCACTTTTGCTGAGGCTGGCTTTGAGCTCTTGATCCTCCTGCCTCAGCCTCCAGGCCTCTGGGGTAACAGGTATGCGCAACCGCGACCAGCAATTTTTATTTTAATACCAGGGACTGAACCCAAGGGTGCTTTATCACAAAACTAAATCCCTAGTCCTTCATTTATTTTTTGAGACAGTGTCTCGCTAAATTACCAAAATCTGCAATCCTCCTGGCTCTTCTCCCGAGCAACTGTATTTGCAGGCATGCATCACTATATCCCACCTGTGCAAAAATATTAACAACTGATTCTTAGCCCAAATCTGGAAAAATCCAAATATTCAGAAACAGGTGAATACAGTCACACATTCATATTCTAGACCACTAGTCAACAATAAAAAAGAATAAGTTATGCACACAACAACGTGGATGGATCTCAAGATAATTATTCTGAATGAAAACTCCAATCTCAAAAGGTTAAACACTATAATTTATAAGGTTAAATACACATATTGTCTATACAACTTTTTTTTTTTTTTTTTTTGGAGACAGGATTTCACTATTTGGCCCATGAGTGTAAAATCTGTGGGTTCAAGAGATCCTGCTACCTCAACCTCCCCAAGCATCAGCAGGCAGCAACAAGTGCAGCTTAAATAATATTCTTTTAAGTGACAAAAATTATAGGGATAGAGAATGAAATTGTGGCCACAAGGGTTACCAGTGGGGAGAGAAGGATGTGGCCAAGGCTATACAGGGTCACAAAAGGATCCTTGTGATAGAACTGTTCCCTATCTTAACCTCATTAATCTATTAACTAAAGTTAACATTAATCTATTAAATTAAATCTATTTAACCTACTTAATTAAAATTAGTAGGTTAAACTGCATGGAACACACACACACACACACACACACACACAGGCTCACACAAATGAGTCCAAGTGACACTCTGAAATCTGAATGAGGTTCTTGAATTTTATCTATGTCAGTTTCCTAGTTCTTACATTATAGAAAATATTAACACTGGAGGTCCTGGTTGTAAAGTCTATTTGTCTCTTCGTAGTATTTCTTACAAATGCACATGAATCTACCATTACCTTAAAATAAGAGGTTTCTTAAAATATTTAAACCCTTCCACCCCAAAAAACATCCCACAGGGAGGGGGGAAAAAAACCCAACCTTCCCTCAAAGAAAACTCAAAGCCCAGATGATTTCAAAGGTAGTATCTATCAAACATTTAAGGAAAAAGTAGTTTTAATCCTAAACAAACTCTTCAGAGCCAACACATTCATGAGCCAACACTACCCTGACATCAAAATCAGGTACAATTTAACAAGATAACTATAGACTAAATTAGCTCCTTTAAGAACATTAGCTGAAAATTCTGATTAAAATTGATTGGAGTCAGCGATACAAAAAAGATAATGTACCATGACCAGAGAAATTCAACCCAGGAATTGAACGTTGGCTCAACATTCAAATGTTAATCAATATGTTAATATGTCACATTAACAGAATAAGTGAAAGAAAAATCAGGAAATCATTTAGCAGAGGAAAAAAACTTTGACAGAAGTCAAGAGCCAGTTATGAAGAACCTCTCAGCAATCTAGGAACTTCCTCAGTCTGAAAGGGCATCAAAAAATAATCTTCAGCCAATAACACACTTAATTTACAAGAGACAATCTTTTCCATCTAAAATCAAGAATAGCAGGGTATAGCAGCACACACCTGTAATACCAGTAACCGCAGGAGGATCGCAAGTTCAAGGTCAGCCTCAGCAACAAAGTGAGACCCCCTTCTCAAATAGAATAGATTAAAATAGAATAAAAAGGGCTGGGGATGTAGCTCAGTGGTAGAGTGGTTTGGAAAAAAAAAAAATCAATCCATAAATTGTATATCTATATACCCTCAATGAACAACTAGATATTGAAACTTAAAAACACCACCCAAAACACCTTGAAAAACTTAATATATTTAGGGATAAATTTAACTATAAAAAAACGTGAAACACTGCTGAAAGAATCCTAGAACATCTAAATACATAGAGAGAAACCAGAATTGTAGCCTGAAAGATTAAATATTGTAAAGATGAAATTTTTCCCTGAGATAATGCAGATTCAACCCAAAATTTCAAAAGATAGGTTGCTTATAAAATTTATATGAACCGCTTATATCCGCGTATAAAGAAAATCATAATGTCTTTAAATCACTCTCCTGTAAATACATGATCTCTTTGCAGTGTTAAAAATAAAACTTATATGAAAATGGAAAAGGCCCAAAACAGTCAAGAAAATTTGGGGGGAAGGAAGGAGACCATGAACAAAGTGCCACATAGCTGATACATAGCTGACTTCAACACTCACGTAAAGACATGGAAGTACCAGCAAAGACAGACACGAGGTCAACAAAACACCCTTGAGACACTGAAACATATGGTCAACTTATTTTTGACAAAGGGAAAGGAAGCAGCCAGGCACGATGGCGCACTCCCGTAATCCCAGTGACCCGGGAGGCTGAGGCAGGAGGATCACGAGTTCAAAGCCAGCCTCAGCAACTTAGCGAGGCCCTAAGCAACTCAGTGAGACCCTGTCTCTAAATAAAATACAAAATAGGGCTGGGGATGTGGCTCAGTAGCCGAGTGTCCCTGAGTTCAATCCCCAGTTCCAAAAAAAAAAAGGGAAAGGGACGCATAGTGATGGGTCAATTATACATGTGAAGAAAGGAAACTTGACCGTTACACCACAGGGTATGTAAAAATTAACTAAAAACTGTTTATAGAAATGAATTTCAAAGATAAAACACTTCCAGGGCTGAACATGAGGCTCAGTGATAGTGCACTTGCCTAATGTGTGCAAAGTCCTGATACAATCCCCCGAAAAGTCAACCAAGCAACCAACCAAAACTTACAGCAAAAAACACGGTATAATTTTGGTGACCGTGGATTATGCAAAAAGATTCTTTGGACATGAAAAATATGAAGTACAAACGACACTTTCTACAAAAAGACAAGACAAAACTGGAAGAAAGTACTTAAATTTTTTTTTTTTTTTTTTTTTTTTGGTACTAGGGATTGAACCCAGGAGCACTCCACCACTGAGCCACATCCCCAGCCCTATTTTGTATTTTATTTAGAGACGGGGTCTCACTGAGTTGCTTAGGACCTCGCTAAATTGCTGAGGCTAGCTCTGAACTTGCAATCCTCCTGCCTCAGGCTCCCAAGTGCTAGGATTATAGGCGTGCACCACCGCACTCGGCTTAAAATTTTTTGATTAAGACTTGTACCAAGACTACATAAAGAATTTTCACAACATTAAAAAGGTAAACTTGACACTTTTAACCAAAGTACACAGACAGGGAAAAAAGCCATGAAAAGATGTTCAATATTGCTAATCATAGAAAAACAAATTAAAAGATAACATACTTCTACATACCTACCAGAAAGGGTAAAATAAAGACAACTTGCTACACCAAAGGCTGAGGACAAAGCAGAGTGACTGACCTCTCTCACACTGCTGGTAGAAATTAGGATGGAACAATGATTTTGGAAATTTAATTGTGACAGCTCCGTATTAAGTTAAACACACTTATCATGCAACCCAACAATCTCACTGTATATAATTACCCCCAAAATGAAAACTGAAAAGCATCCTATCCTAGTTACTTTGTCCAAGGTATAAATTAAATTTTACTTTTTATATATTCCATCTAAGCCATCAGCAGAGTTCAAAAAAAAACTTTTTAAATCTGCTTTAAATACTTAGGAACTTCACCCACTCTAACTCTGAAGTCAATAACATTCAATCAAAATTATAAAAATTGGGGGCTGGGGTTGAGGCTCAGTGGTAGAGCACCTGCCCAGCACGTGAGGCACTGGGTTAGATCCTCAGCACCACATACATACATACATAAAGGTACTGTGTCCAACTACAAGTAAAAATACTTTTTAAAAAATCATAAAATTTACACACTATCTACAAGTTTTACAAACCTCAAGCTGAGACTCACTAGTGAGTATTCTACTGGGTCAAGACGAACATTTTAAGAACATGATACCTAGTAAGGCTAAATTTACATCTGAAGGATCTTTTATTTTAGCTGCGTGTATCACGAGGAGCCATGTAAACATATTTTTACTGTAGGTCATGTCAAAACATTCAAAAACCCTGATCTAAAACAGATCAGTAAAGTAAGTTTTATGCTACTAGAAGATTCTACGATTTCTAAGCACTTTCTTTGATTCATCCCCACATCAGGGAAGAATGAAATCCAGAGGCATTATTAATGTTGTCTACAAATGTAATGAATGACTTCAAATATGCTTCTGGTGGTCTTACCTTAAAGAATTATGAGTATACTCTATTGTTTATTATATTTGACAATCACTTTTAATATTAAAGCAATATATTATGGACTTTCATTGAGATTCTGAGACTAAAGAATTCCACCAACTTTTCTCCAGTAGTTAAACAAGGAGACAAACATCAGAACTTCCTGATCCTCCTATTATATACTGTAACTTGGCAACTCATTATGAAGAACCAGGTAATTTAGAATGTAGATGAATTCAACATTCACTAGAGTAATCTAAAGGCAAAACTATCCATTTCAATACTGAACTCACAATATTCAAAAGACAATGACTTCCCAAACCCCTTACAAAAAAGGATATTTTAACATTAAAAAGTTGTCGCTGGCTGCCTAATTATGGCTTAAGCATTGTTTTAAAGTTTTTTTTAATAATAACTTTATTTAGTTTTGTATGTAGTGGTGAGTATCAAACTCAGTGCCTCATGCATGTTAGGCAAGTGTTCCACCACTGAGCCATAATCCCAGCTCCTGGTTTAAGCATTTTATATAAAACACTTTATATGTTATAGTAAACAAACCTTTTTGAAAGCTCTAAAAATTATTTCTTTGTCAACAATTACTGTCTTTTAATTTAGAACAGTTAGAAACAGGAAATCCAATTGCAGCCAAGTCTGTCCTAAAGGAAAGAAATGAGTAGAAATAATGCATGCACAGAAATTAGAGTTTCTTTTCTAAACCAGGTTTATCTTTACAAAACTGTATGTAAATGCGTATATAAAATGTGTATAGTATGTGTATAGATAATGAGTTACTGTAACAATCACTGCTCTACAGCTAGTATACAGTATCTTGAGAAACTGTAAAACTTTTAAACTTACAGTTATCTCTGACTCTGGACTTTGACAATTATTCATTTAAAAAAAATTACACACACACACACATCCTACACTGGAACTTAGAACAAATTCATAAAGATTATAATCCCTGGACAAGCTTTTCAATCCATGTGGGTCCAAAGAAGACTCCCTTAGTTCAGGGGTTTCTTGTAAATTTGGGAGCTATAAAGGCACACATCTTTTTCTCATAAATAAAATATAGAAAATTATTCATCTTCATTCCCATAACATAAAAGGATATTTTGTGAATAATTTTCTTTTAGAGCTGGGGATGTGGCTCATTGGTAGAGGACTTGCCTAGAACGTCCAAGGCCCTGGGTTTGATCCCCAGAACTGCAAAACAAAAATAAAGTGTTTATAGAGGTAATTAATCAATTTATGTACAATTATGAAGCTTGACTACTTCTATTAGAAAGACACATGCTATGGTGAAACAAATTGTAAATGTTGCAAGAAAAAAAAATCTCTCCATTCTATCCTAAATTTTAGTTACTTAGCTTTAATTCATTATTATAAATACAAATAATGGAACTACATCAGAAATATATTTATCCCACAATACTATAGATAAACAATTACAACATTTAGACAGTCTTTGAAGAAATCTATTTACTTCTTAAAATCTTGGACTTGGAATTTGAAAGGCAGGCTTTAGAAGAGTACTTTTAAAAATCATAAATTTTATCAGACCAGGTGGCAGCCCACACGAGTAGCACCAACTGTTTGAGAGGCTGAGGCAGGAGGACGAATTTGAGGAGGGTATGGGCAACTCAGCTAGACCTTGTCCAAAAATAAAAAATACAAAGAAAGGGCTGACAATGCAGGTCAGTGGTAGAGCACCCCTGCGTTCAATTCCCAGCATACTATACCCCCCCATTGTTTTCACCATCCACCAAAGAAAGAAGTAAGTAACTATGTGAGGTGATGGTTAATTAGCACTTTCTACAAATGTTTAAATTTAAAATGATTAATCACTCTTGGTACTTACTAGAAAAGACGCACAAAGGCATGTACAAAGACAAGCGCACTGCCATTATTAACAGTGAACATTCGGTTACAGAAAAACCGCTGAGTACGCTTCAGTATTTCACGTTGCTAAAAATCATGTAATAAATTTAAAAACAGAGCAGACCTATCTTTATTGTACTGGAAGAATCCCCAGGATGTAGTGCAGAAAAAGCAAGTTGATAAAGAATGATTACACCAACCACCAATTATTCAGGCCTGTCACACGCATACACGCGCACTAATTTCTCTAGGTATATATGTGCTTATTAAGAATTCAAAGAAAGCTAGGCGACGTGGTGCATGCCAGCAATCAATTCGGGAGGCTGAAGCTGGAGGATCACAAGTTCGAGGCCAGCCTCAGCAACTCGGCGAGACCCTGTCTCAAAATTTTAAAAATAAAAAAAATAAACAGGACTGGGTATGGCTCAGTGGTAAAGCGCCTCGGGATCAATCCCTACCAAAAGGGGGAGGGAAG
>JAJEJO010000659.1:282789-316372 GCA_020662805.1 Glaucomys volans
CTCCTCCGCACGTCCCACAACAGGTGCGGGCAGGAGCCGCCCCGCGACATGGCTCCGCCGCGGCCGCGGAGCGGGGGGCACCGCCGCGGGGGAGGGGCGGCGGGACGCGGGCGCGCGGCTCGGCTCCGCGCCGCTCCGGCACTGTCCGCGCCGGCCTCGCGCAGCGACTCAGACGGCCGCGGCGCCTTCGTGCCCGGAGCCCGGCCGCGCCCGGGCCGGAGCTCGCCTCATACTCTCCTGCTCAGACTACCCAGAACATCCAAGCCGGGCGACAGTCCCCTCCCTGCCCCCTCCCGCCGGAGGAGGAGGCGGAGGCGGAGGCGGTCGCGGCTCCTCCCTCCCTCGGCTCGGGACACCGCCCCTCCACGTCTTTCTCGCGAGATGACGACCCCCCGCGGGGCTGGCAGCCGGCGTGCGTCACGGCGGCCCTCACCCTAGGAAAGTGGATTCAGGCCGCTCTAGCCAGAAGGAAGAGGAGTAGAGAGAGAAGACGCTGAAGTCTGTAATCGCTCGCCGACGTATCTCGCTCCTAAGGAAGCAAGAGCGTTTGAGGTGTCATCTTTAGTGCGGGCACGGAAGGCTCGAAAAGCCCATGTTAACTGAGGGCCTCGTTCCTCAAAGCGAAGGGGCAAGGCAGCCAGACGAGCTTCACTTTCCCTTCTCCATCATGGCCGCGCAAGCAGGAAGAAGAAGTCGGGGTTTCCCGCCCTGCCCGCGCCGCGGAGGGCACCAATCGCGACCGACTGCTCCGTCCGCGCGTGCGCGCCGCCGGCAGGCACTGGGCGGGCTCGGCGGGGCGGTCCCCGCACCTGTTGCCATGACTCCTCCCCCGTCGCCCGGACGCCCGCGGGAGGCGGGCGGGTTGTCGCAAAGTCTCCGCCCCCTTCGGCTGCGCCGAGCGCGGGCCCTGGGCCGTTCGCCGGGCCGGCAGAGCCGCGGTAAGGACGTCTCGGGCAGAGGCGACCGCGCGGCTCCGTGGCAGGGAACGTGACGAGCTACTCTTCGCCGCCTGCCGGAGACCAGGACACGGCGGCGCTCCCGCCCCGCTGCCCGCGATCACCGAGCGGCCGAGATGGCAGCCGGCGGCGCCCGCGGCCTGCGGGCCAGCTACCACCGGCTGCTGGATACGGTGGAGATGATGCTGCCGGAGAAGCTGCGGCCGCTCTACAACCACCCGGCAGGTACGGCCCGGCCGCCGCGGCCCTCCCGGCCCCGGGAGCCCGCTGACACGCCGCGGCCGGCGGCCGCGACCTTGGCGGCGCCCCGGCCCCTCGCCCACCGAGCCCCTCCCGGGCCAGCGCTGCCTGTGACCGCACGGGGTCCGCGGGAGGCCGGCGGCCAGCCTCGGGCCGTCCCGAGCATCCCCGGACCCGTCCCGGGCACCGATCGGATGCGGTCTGGCCGCCACTTGCCGGGGTGACCTTGGGCAGAAGCCCCGTCTGGGTCCCTGTCAAGGTGGCGGGTGCGAGGATCCAAGATAACGTGCGCGCTTGAGTCTCTGTAGATGCCAGCTCCCTCTCGCCCCACTGGAAAACAGTGTTCTTACAATTGAGAAGTAATTCTGTAAGAAGCTGGCAGATCCCAGTTCCTCCCAGTGTTTACTCAAGATCTACTATCGGTTATTTCCATTTCAGAGAGGAAGTACTGCTCCCTGGCTGGGGAATAAAATCAGATATATTCTGAGGCCTCTTTCAAGCGTAAAATTTAGCAAAGGAAAGCTTGTTGTAAATTGAAAGATTGAAGAGCTACTGAAAAAATATTTTTTCCCCACTTTAAATCTATGTTCTATAGTTGGTGTCTTTAGGAAGGTTGTCAGTTCTACCCATATCAAACTATGAATCTGAGATGGTTGCTAAATATGATTTCCATTTTGATAATGGAATGAAGTATGCCTCTGAATTATACTTTAACCCTTCATATTATTTACTGTAATATTGAACCCATTATCAAACTAATCTTTCAGGAGCTGTTATTGATTAGGAAGCTTATTTAGTTTGTCTTTTAGTTGTTTTTGCACTTAGATTTTTCGAATTGTACTGTTTTATGGCAGAGACTTTTGGGGGTTGGGTAAAGTTCTGAAATAATCTGGGCATTACAGAGTCTACAATTCTGATAGCACAGGATAGCGGAGTCAACCCTGACCCTCTTAAGCTTTGTGTTTTAGCTTTAAGGTAGGGCAGGCAGAATAGAGGAGCAACTATTCAAAATATTACAGAATTGGGCAGTTATCTTTATTTCTTTTTCTTGATAATAAGGTAGTCTTGTGTTGATCTTTCCCAAGGTCTTGGCTTTTAGTCACCTGTAATTATTGCTTATAATTGCTTGTAATTACTCAACTTTCAGAATGAAGAGTAGATTGTTTCATCTGAGCATCTCATGAATTGGTTCAGTTATTTTAATCCCTTTGAGAGCATTGGAAGGAACACAGACTTGAAAGCTAGACCCGGTTGAGTCTTGCCCATGTGATCTTGATCTTAAATTCCTCAAGTTTTATTTTTCTACTCTATAAAATGGGGATAATAATTATCCCATTTAAGTATTTTTGAGAAATGATGTAATGTCTGTAAAACATGTAACAGTGTTTGCTAGTCAACTCTCAACAAATATTGGTTCTCATCTAAGCTTTTGAACAATATGCAAAGATCTATTTCTGAAGTTATTTATAATTTAAAAGTTGAGAAACACCAAAGTAGAAACAGAAGCACAAAATATAACAGCTGACTTATTAGTATTGGATAAAAATCTGAGAAAACATTGATTATTATTCTGCGAGTCATACAGAGTGAATATTCATAGTTTTGCATACTATTTTGCATAGCATTGTTATTGAATCACCCTTTAAGCATTAGACTAAATTCACATACAAGAAATTTTTTGAATGCAATATAAGGCTAAAATATTAACAGTTGGAAATTACACATTACTGGTTCTAAATTGTTGAGATTTGTTTTTATCACTAACATGGATGGATTCTAGACCAGCAACAGGAATTTTTTTATATATACATATATGTTACAGCTGGAATGTTACATGATCCAGAGTTTTGAGGCCTCCGTGCATTTGCCTCTGTGTTCCTGGCACATCAGGACCTATCTTTATAAAAAGGAATAGGGTTCTAACTAAAGGTGGGACTTAGGCTCCTCAGCTCACAGAAGGGGATGTCACTGCCCTGCCACCACCACCTGACTGTATGTTGAAGTATGTGGCTCCAAACTAACCACCTGCGTGACTGTCCTGCAGGTATGCCGCAGAGAATACCTGGAAGTGTGTTCCAGTGTTTATTAAAAGCTCAGTTGGTGCTACAGCTTGGATATGGTTTGAGTGCCCCTCAAGGTTTCATGTGTTGAAATTCAGTCCTTACCGTGAAGTGTCAAGAGAGTGGAAATTTAATCAGATATGGCCTTCAGGAAGAGACTGGGAGCAGACAGTCAGTAGGGTAGAGTGCCACGAGTGACTCCTGGTGGGTGTAAGCACAGGGAGAGAGGCCCACATGCACCTGTGGACCCCTGCTGTCCCTTGCTGTGAGGTGCTCTTCCTACTTCAGGAGTTTGTCAACAAGGCCATCACCAGATAAGGCCCCTAGATCTTGCACCTCTGTAATCATGAGCCAAAATAAGCCTCTTTTCTTGGATATTTCATCATAGTAATTAAAATGGACTACCTACCATTGGGGGAGAAGACATTATTGGTTAAATAGGTGACATTGTTATGTGTGAGTTACAAAATAAAGTGGATCGACCTGATGAAACAGGTAGCCCAGTCATGTTGTTAGCATTGGGTAAGAACTAGCTTTTGCAAAATAAAAATAGGTGTTTTGGCTGTATCTGTGTCAAAGACTAAGCTTCACAGATTCTAAGGACGTGTGCATGCAGTTGGTCACGTGATAAGGAACAGGTGGACTTGCACAGGATCCAGGAACTAAGGGGGTTGAAAATTAAGGGCAGAGGAAGGAATAGGGAAGGTTAATCAATGGGTACCAAGTGAAGTTGGGTAGGAGGAAGAAGTTCCAGTGTGCCATCGCACAGTAGGGTGGACTGTAGGTAACAGGTGGGTGCTGGACATCTCAAAAAAATAGAAGAAAGGATCTTGAATGTTTTCCTGTAAGTTACAAATATTTCAGGAGATAGATATGTTTGCCCAGATTTAAACATTACACAATGTATACGAGGATCAAAACATCACATCTGCATTAATGTGTATAATTTATGTTTTTATATCAACTAAATAATATGAAATTAAAAGGTAGTGAGTGGTAGAGGAATGGTATGAAAGGTGTGAGAAGAGGCAGTGGGAAGGTAGTGTTTCTATGACCTCCATGCTTTCAATAAGAAACTTGTTTCACGTTTGAACATAGTGACTGCCTAGGTCAGTGTCTGAGTATGTATGTGTGCGTATGTGTAGAGATCGCCTGCTCTTTCCAAGGAGGAAGCTTTCCTCAGGAAAGAACCAATATGCAGTGACCTCCTTTCTCAGTCAGAGTCATGCAGCACTTTACTGAATAATTCCTTTCAGATGAAGAAATTAGGAAGTAAAGTCTGGTTTGTCCACGTGCATGAGTGAAAACCAGGTTGCTAACTTGAGAATCTATGTTACTATTTGGTTCTGATATTCGCCTGCAGAATTTCTTAAATTCTTTTATGAAAAGTTTAAACTTTAAAAAACATCAATTTAGTTAAATAAGACAGTCAAACACAAGAGAAAAAAACCATTATATTCTCTGTATTGTTCATTATTCTTAAATGGTTCATAGTTTTAAATATATATATATAGAGAGAGAGAAAGTATGATGTTTCTAAATTGTGAGTACGAGAGGCCTTTTCAAGTTCCAAAAGTAAAAGGGTGTTTTGTTTGTTTGTTTGTTTGTTTGTTTAGTATTGGAGGTTGAACCCAGGGGCACCTTACCCCTGAAGTACTCCCCAGCCCTTTTTGTTTTTTATTTTGAGACAGGATCTTCCTCAGTTGCTGAGGCTGTCCTTGAACTCTCCATCCTCCTGCCTCAGCCTCCCCAGGCACTAGGATTACAGGCGCACATACCTGCGCCTAAAAATACCTGGCTCCAAAAAATAGTTTTAAGAAACAAGATGAAAATGTGTTGTTCATTTTTTGTCTAAAAAAATGTACATTTACATCTTCTGGGGGACACATTTCCTTTCATTGTGGGCTTTGAGATAGACTTCATGCGAGGTGATTTTCGTTTCACTCAGTATATTTGCAGCAATTTAAATTTTCTACCGAGTCAAGTTATTGCATTTATCTTAATAAATGTTAACAGTTAATTTTTACTTTTACTTATCCTGAGAGTAAGATACTGTAATCACTTCAGATATCATCATTATCTCATTCATTTTTATGTTCTTGCATGAGAATAACTGGTAATGGTATGGAGCCCAAACCTGTTTTATCAAGATGTAGGATAATAAATGTGACATTGTCCCTGTTTGAGTAATATTCATTTCTCAATGCTTTGTTTTGTCAAAACTTTCTGCTTAGGCCTGTCGAAGTAAGTTGCAATGTGTTTTCACTGTCGTGTCCTTTGCAGATTGATTGCTGGTTTCTGGAAAGCAGCTTCTGTGTCTGAAGTTACTGACGTATTCTTTACTCTTAAGGCAGAAAATAATTTGCTGTGGTAAAATAAACTTTCTTTGAAATTTTCTTTAACCCATTATGTAGACACAGGTATTTTTTCTTTTCTTTTTTTAAGAATTAACAAAACACTACTTATTTGCACTTATCAATATCCAGATCTGATTATTTGTTACTTCTGAGTAGCCTCTGATACCTCAGAAAAATCAGTAATTGAGACTGTGTTTTATATTTGCTACCAATATTTTTCTATTAATACTTTGCATTTGTTAAACTAGTTTATTTTCATTGTTTCAATTATTAACTAAATTGCCTCTGTTGGTCCATAGTTCTAGCAGCCATCATTTCATGTCTAAAGTTTTTTGGTTCTTGTTTGGTTTGGTTGGGGGCTGGTATGCAGTTAATATTTTAAACTAGCTTGGGGTGTTCAGTAAATTAGTTGCCAGGCAAACCTCCTGAAAAGCTTGCCTATTTGTTAACCCCGTAGAATCAACCATTAAACTTAGAAAGAAACCAGCATCTGGAGACTTCATCCAGGAAACACCTTGGGGATGGCAGGAGAAGAAACATCCGCTTCATTATGGGAGGAGCAGCCTGCAGATAAGTCCAGAACAGAGATGAGCATGCTCAGCCAGAGGCAATGAGCGAGCTCCACGCATGTGTAGAAAATAAACTTGGTGTCTGCACTGTGTAGGATCCAGAGAGAGATGACCCAGTGCTGGCAGCATTCCAGAGTGTGACCTGGATGGAGCTGCAGGAGACCTGAAGGGTTGAATCACAGGACCAGCACCTGTGGCTAGAAGAGAGCCTTGTGGTCTAAGAGAGGGGAACTGAGGCCTGAGAGTGACACAGCCCTGTCATGAAGGGGGCCTGGTGTCCCTGGAGGTAGGAGCACACTCCAGCCCTGAGCAAGAGGCAGCATCAAGGCAAGCTGGGTCACTCCTGAAGATCAAGTGTCTTTGATACACTTCCATCCTCAACATGTGAATCCAACTCAATTCTGTTGACAAATACTTATTTGTCAAGGAAGATTAGACTCTAGCAGTTCTTGTTTTTAAGGAATTTTTTGTCAGGTTAAAGTGACAGATGGCATGATTTGATGAGTACAGAAAGCAGCAGAAAAATGTCCAGGCTGCTTTGGCAGTTAGTTGAGAGAAGGAACCTTTGACCTGAGGAGGCCTTCTGCGAGGTGAAGCCTCAGATGAGTGTTTGAAGATGGAGTCAGGTGAAACCAGGCCCGGGATTGGGAGGGGACCATGTGGGCTGCGCACAGAACCCAAAACTGTGAAACTAAGGGCCTGCGTGGTGGGCACACCTGTAATCCCAGTACTTGGGAGGCTGAGGCAGGAGGTTCGTAAGTTCAAAGCCAGCCTCAGCAACTTAGCAAGACCCCTAAGCAACTTAGCAAGACCCTGTCTCAAAATTAAAAGAAAAACAGCAAAAAGAACTGGAGATGCTGCTCAGTGGTAAAGCGCCCTGGGTTAAATCTCCAGTACCAAAGTGAAGTGAAACTAGTTGAGCATTTGCATAACATATGAGTCTACCTAGGCCAAAGTGTCTTAGCCTTGCACCATTGACTGAGCTGGATGAGCCTTTGCTGTGGCGGTTGTCCCATGCATCCTAGGGTGTTTAGCAGCATCCCAGGCCTCTGACGCCTGGATGACAGCAGCAGCAGCAGCACCTTCTCCACCATGGTTGGCAGTCTGTACAGAAGGGCAAAATGTCCCCTGGAAACAAACTCAACCCTGGCCAAGAAACACTGAGCTGGTCTAAAATATAGTTAGAAATATAAATTCTGAAACTCAGTGCCTTTGAACGTTCTTTTAAGTTCTCCCCACCCCCCAATTGGTAAAGATTTCTTTAAAATTCCAGTCTAGTAACCAAAAAGGAAAGAGATTGTTTTCACATTTTGTCAAGATGGAGGGTGATGTTGCTAGAGTTCTAGGCACAGTGGTGAGAGACCTAGGGAACTGGATAAAGGATCAGTATAGTGAACCAGAAGTTGAATATAGATTTGTTTTCCTCCACTCATTTGTAAGAACATCAGGATTTAGAACTCCCAGATAGTTTTAATTCTCCCAGCAACTGTTCCAACCCTGTCTCCAAATTCATTCCACAACTTAAGATGTGGACAATCAGAAGGTGGGCAGGAGGACATAAAAATGATTGCATACCAGATACCTATGAGAAAGCAATGTGTAGGATTCTAGTTGTGCCCCTGGGGAAGACAGGGTCTGTGCCATGATCTTCTAGTGTTTGGAGAATTATTCTAAACATGATATACAGCTCCTTTGAAGAATAAGAGGAGAAAATTTAGATTACAGTAGAAGGACTTTAGAATTAAATTAGAAAATGAACAAATTTAAAAACACGCCAGCCTTTAAATATCAGTTTGATGAAAGCAGCTCATGATTTTAGAGTACAGTCATCCCTCCATAGACACAGGGGATTACTTCCAGGACTTCATCAGACACCAAGATCCAAGGATGCTCAAATCCCTTCCATAAAATAGCAGAATATTTGCGTGTAGCCTGTACACGTCCTCCTGTGTATTTTCAATCATCCCTAGATTACTGGCAGTCCCCTATACAATCTAAGTAGTTGTTACACTGTGTTGTTTTAGGAAACTAAAAAAGAAAAGAGAAAGTCTTAAGTATTCAATACAGATGCAATTTTTTTTGTTTTTTAATTTTCAGTCTGCAGTTCGTTGAATCCATAGGTGTGGAGCTCACAGAGAAGGCTGAGTGTATTTTAAAAGTTGTTCATAAGGACTGGGACTTAGCTTAGAGGTGGAGCATTTGTCTAGCATGAATGAGGTCCTGGATTCCATCCCCGTTGTGGAAAAAAAAAAGTTGTTTATGTATGTGTACACGTACACACCTGTATATTCGCATAATAGATACATATGTATACTAGGGTAATAAACCCAGCTGATACAACCTGCTTTCAACCGTGCTGGCTAAGTTTCCTTATGACTTAACATTAATATTCATACAAATATGAAGTATGAGGCCAGAAGCTTGGGAAGTCCATTTTGATAGGTCAGTCGACGCACAGCTGTCAGTTAAAGTGCACTGGGGTGGGGTTCTCAATCCCGTTCTGTTAAATCACATTGAATTAGTGAGTTAAACTGTAATTCATTTGACAGAGGTGAAAAATAGCAAGAACCATATTAAATTTGGAAAAATAGACAAAATGTGTAACATTGCTGATCCTTACTGCTAAAGGCTGGTAATAGTTCATACCATTAAAACACAGCTCCTTTGAAATTAAAAGCTCCAAATTATTCTAGCTCCCCACCTTGCTCAGGCTGAGAATGGAAACGGGAAGACCCTCCCTGCGCGCGCCCAGGAGCACAGCCTAGCCCCTCTGCACGTGCACATCTCCTGGCCTGTGTTCCTGTTTATTGTCGCTCCCGCGGTCGGACCAGGGAAGAGACGATCCAGCTGCTTCTCCTCAGTTTGATCAAATTCCATTAAATTCATTTTTCCTTTCTCCATAGTTCACTTATTTCTAGATGCGGGTGGGCAGCCAGCCGGGATCCAGGCAGGTCCCCGCGTTTGGCTGCTGGTTATACCACCTGAAACGTTGCTTCTAAAACCAGTCAGTAAATAATTTTACAAAGCAGACTGCCCAGTTTTACATTTGTCAAATGTTTCTGCTTAATGTTAGAATTAACCAACTACTTTTGATATTAATTCAGTCAAAATGCACCCAAAATGGGTGTTGTCACTGGGTTTGTTTTCATTTGGGTCTTTGCTGTTACCCAAGTGTGAACCAGTATGGCCTTGATGAAAGCGCTTGAGAATTGAGTTTTACTAAAATGTGGCTCCAGACAGGATTTTGCTTAGGTAGTCTTTCTGTGCTTAGGTCATCTCGAGGCGCCACTGCCTCTTGCTCACTAACATGTCCCCGGTGCCTGGTACGATGGAAGTCATGTGGCAAATATTGTGGGTGAACAAATGAATGGCAGCCCTGTCTGCAGCAAGCTAGACCCAGAACCAAACCCGGCTCTCCTCCGCTCAGCGCTCTTTCCGCCTCTTATCTTTTACTGTTTTTCTTTGTTTCCAACTAATGGGTTTAACTCAGTTTTATCTCAGCGTGATCTAAGTGTGTGTGAACAGAACATCAGGTTATGAATGAGTCAACACTGGGGGAAAAAACAAGTGCATCTTGACCTGCTAGTGCAGTTGGGAAGTGTTCATTGGGAGTAGATGGAAGAGTGGAGGTGTTCCACTCGGTTATGGCACCATAGTAGATGTGATTTTTGGGGA
Organism: Glaucomys volans; assembly: GCA_020662805.1. Taxonomy (NCBI): domain Eukaryota; kingdom Metazoa; phylum Chordata; class Mammalia; order Rodentia; family Sciuridae; genus Glaucomys; species Glaucomys volans. The sequence goes on from JAJEJO010000659.1 coordinate 292,647, forward strand.
CACATAAAGACAAATTTTTTTTTTGCAAAGTAGAGTATTAAGGCAGCAGTAATAACTTGTGCATGTAACAGGATTTTAAACTGCTTGAGTATGTTTATAAACCACTGTTCTCTTATATAAAGTTTCTTGATTTTGTACTTTAAGACTGTATTCTGCTGATCCAGTGTGTAAGAGAACACACAACATTTTAAGGTCCCTGATTTGTAGTGAATTTACCACGTCTGGTTGTGTTAAGTTCCCCTGGACAAAGTCTCTATCTGTCCTCTCGCTGTGTCCCCTGAAGGTTAGCAGAAGGGTGTTATCTGGAGGAGTTACATAAAGAACAGTAGCTCAGGAGTTGCACAACAGGTTCCAGTCGCAAGCCGCTGGAGTAAGTGACCTGAGTTGCCTTCTGGCTTGAAACGTCGTGCTCCTCACATACTGAGTTACCTGAGAAGCCAGAACCCTCAGTACTGCAGGCATCTTCCACAAGCTAATGGGTGCCTGGTGACCAAAAAACCAAGGACCCTGCTATTATGAGTTTACAGGTGGTCGCTCCTCATGTGGACTGTAAAGTGAGGTTCACTGGGCTGGGGACGTAGTGGCAGAGTGCTGGTCTAGAGTGTGCACGGCCGGGAGTTCAATACCAGCACTGTGGAGAAGAAAAATTGGTTCATTAATTGTGGAGTATGTAGTTTTTTGGTTTTGTTTTTGTCTTGTTCTAGGGATCAAACCCTGGGGCTCTCCACCACTGAGCTACCTCCCCAGCCCTTTTGACTTTTTACTTTGCGGGACTTGCTCAGTTGCTGAGGCTGACCTCAAACTTGAGATCCTCCTACCTCAGCCACTCCAGTGGCTGAGAGTATAGGTGTGTACTGGCACACCCAGTGAATATGTAGAAATTTTGCAAAAACTCTTACTATGATACATATGGTCGTTTGTAGTTATAAATATTGACAAAATTAGTGAATATACAAATATCTACTAAAGCTCATATTATAAAATTTATAAATTTCAGTTTGCCCTCTTGAAGATTATCTGTGATTAAGTTCTGTGTTCAAGGCAAAGCACTGGAAATAGTTTCCAAACTGTCCCCATTACACCTTAGCTCATTGTTAATGGGTCACAAAAATATAAGTGATTGGCAAAGATCAAAACAACTTGTATGAAAGAAAGATTGATACTATGACACTGTAGTAATTTCCTAAATGTTAAGTGCAGAGTATGCAGAAAGCATAGTAAAAATGATTAGATTGATAAATCTTCAGGTTTTCGAATTTGGTAATGGTTGTTGAAAGACACGCACGTGTAACATGTTTGGTTCATTCCTGAATTTTTCTTCTTTCTTTCAGGCCCCAGAACAGTTTTTTTCTGGGCTCCAATTATGAAATGGGTAAGTCTGAGTTTTTTCAGCATCTACTGAAAAAACTTCTTAGTAATATTTTATTAATTAGAGGTAATTTTATGACAGTTGGTATGCCTCCAACTGATTTTATAGGAAATATCCTCAGCTGTATCATTTATACTACATAAAGGATGCCACCTACTTGTCTTTCTGAAGTCCTTAGATAACAGACCTTTGGAACATATTTCCTATCAGAATATACAAGCCAGGAGTGGTAGCAGTCACCTGTATCTTAGGAATTAGGGAGGAGGATCTGAAGCTCCAGGCAGCCTCAGTGATTTAGTGAGACCCTGTCTCAAAATAAAACATGAGAAGGGGTGAGGATTGTGCTCAGTGATAGAGCGCCCATGGGTTCATTTTCCAGTGCCAAAAAATAAGAAATATAATTATGGGCCTCTCAGATCATGCAGATCCATTCTAAAATCTTCGGACTAGACTAAGGTTAGACCATGTGAGAGGTCCTGGGGTCCATCTCCAGCTCAGCAAGAAGGACAGGAGGACCTCTCGAGCCCAGGAGTTCAAGGCCAGGCTGGGTAACATAGTGAGACCCTGTCTCACCAAAAAAAAAAAAAAATTACAACAAGGAAAACATTAACCTAGGTAGAACCCCCAAGTTAACTTTTCTTGTTCATGTAGATCAGCGATACTGAAAGCTTAGTCCTTGTCCCTGATGCTGATCCAATAACCAGGATAAGGTTTTGAGAAGAAGGAAGTTTTATTGATTTACTGGCAAATGAGAAAATGCTGCAGACTCACATGGCAGGCTGTGGCTCTAACTGCCAGGGGAAGCAGACGGCTTTCAAAAGAGGGACTACCAGGCTGCGGGGCTGTATTCCAACTAATTAATGTTTAACCTATGTCCTTGAGAGAGCTCTTGTTTGTTTTCAAGTTTGGAGTTTAGTTTTGTGTGGTACTGGGGTTTGAACTCAGGACTCTCTAGCCCTAAGCTACATCCCTAGCCCTTTTTATTTTGAAACAGGGTCTTGCTAAGGTGCCCAGGCTGGCCTTGAAACTTGCAGTCCTCCTGCCTCGGCTGGGATTACAGGCCCTTGAGCATGCTAGGCAAGCACTCTACCACTGAGCTACATCCCCCATCCTGGCATATGTTTTTTAATAAAAAGAAAATACTAAAAGAAAGAAATTTATTTTAAGCCCTCTCATGAGTATTTATCCCAACCTAGTGAAGATAACTAGATGCAGGCATTTGAAAAGCATGCTTTAACTGATGGGAGTAGTGGGAGCTAGCTGGAGTCTGCCAGATGCCAGATTGTCTGTGTCTTGCTCAGTCTTCATCCAGAAACACTGTTTTCCAAGGAAGGGTTCTGGGCTGCAAAGAACAAAATGACCACAGACGCTAATTTTAGTAAGTGGCCGAGTCAGGAGTGAACGTCCAGGTCTGTTTGACTCCAGAGCTTTGCTCTTGAACACTCCATCACCTTGAAACAGTCACATGGGTCTCGTGCTTTCTTAGTGTGTCAGGGAAACTTCCGTGTAGTCTTGATGCGTACCTGAGCTCTTTCTGCACCTATGGTTCTGTTGTGCAGGTGAAGGGCAGAATGAGGCTGGCAAGGAGCGTGGACCGCCCTCATCCTAGGCTGGCACGCGGGAAGGTGCAGACACTCGTACTCCTTTATGCACACATTTAGGCACATTTTATCATTATTCCAACCTTGCAGGGTAGGTAATAATACTCTCATTTTACTCATTTCAAATTTTATGAGAAATTTAAGATTGGTTAATGTAACCTGATCAAAGTCATACAGCTAGGAAGAAGCAGAGATTAGATTGACAGTGAAATTTAGTAAAATAATTTCTATAAGATTAGAATGATGTAGAAGTAGACAGGGATTTTTTTAAAACTTGGGAAAACCAGGCATGGTGACCTTTTCAACCACCTGTAGTCCCAGCTATGTGGGAGGCTGAGGCAGGAGGATCACTTGAGCTGAGCCTCAGCAGCATAATGAGTCCCTGTCTCAAAAAAAAAAAAAAAAAAAAAATTGCTGACTCTTTCCAAAAGAGAATGCTAGAATATCAGCAGAGTCTTCATAGATCTATTTAGTGAGCCCCACTGTGTTAGGCAGCTTCGTATTGCTATGCCCAGGACACCTGACAGGAACAACTTAGAAGAGGAGAACTTCATTTTGGCTCATGGTTTTTCAGAGGTCTCAGTCCAGACACAGCTGACGCCATTGCTGTGGGCCTGAGGGGAGGTAGAACATCACGGCAGAAATGTGCAAGGAGGAAACTGCTCAGCTCATGGCAGCTGGGAAGCAGTGAAAAGGGAAGGTGCACCTTCCAGAGCAGCCCCAGTGGCCACCTCCTCCAGCCACACCTGGCTGCCTGCAGTCTCCACCCGGTAGTCCATTCAAACTGGAGTGCACTGGATGGGGGTACGGCTCCCACTGTCAGTCATTCCACCTCTGATGTCTCTGCAGTAACGCTGGAGTGTGGCAGGAGGACCTCATGTCCAGCTGCAGCACAGTGTAATGCATGGATCCAGCAGAATAATTGAAATTGGTCCTTTTGTTCCCCTGATGGGCAGTTTCCACCCTGCAGAAGGAGAAGAACAAATGGGAAACAGAAAATAGTCGTGGGAGCCCGGAAGGAGGAGGGCGCAGGAGGGATGAGCTTAGACTAGAGGCGCTGCTTTCCTGAACTGCCAGATTCATAAGTTCACAACCGTTGGGGCTTGCTTTACATTTATGGATGAATTCCTGCGTATATCTGAGTTCGGTTAGGAGCAGAAGCTTTTGCTGATTTCTATTTTTCATACAAGAGCATCTTGTAGAAACTCAGTAAAAACCGGAAATAATTTCCTAAGACATTCTCTAATAACATACTTAGATTTGCTTAAAATACTTAAATAAAAACGAGGGGGGCTGGAGCTGTGGCTCAGTGGTAGAGTGCTTGGCTGGCATGTGTGAGGCCTGGGTTCAATACTCAACACCATGTATATGTAAATAAAAATTTTTAAAAATGAGGAAAAGAAGGAGGGTAGGAAAAATAATTTTTAACTCTGGGTGTGAATATTTCATTAAGAAAAATTGTTTTATTATGTATTCTAACCTCTGCAGTAAAGTAGCGTAACTAATCTTCTCGTGAGGACTTGTTGACTTTCCTGAGTGATGCCGAGGTCGGGATATAGTGGGATAATGTTGTGAAAGTCAGTATTCAAAACCTAACAGAAGAAATGACCTGTGTACTTTGATATTGGATGATCTAACAAAAATTAAAATTATGACAGCTTTTCTGATATTCCCACTTTTAAGAGACTAACACTGACAGAAAATTGAAAAACAATGTGCCCTTTTCTTTCTGTGTGTGTGCATTTTCAGGGGCTGGTGTGTGCGGGGTTGGCTGACATGGCCAGGCCTGCGGAAAAACTCAGCCCAGCTCAGTCTGCTGTTTTGATGGCCACAGGTAATTCAATCAATACCTTTCACACTCCATGTGCAACGTAAGTTATTTTGTTTTGTTTCACATCAGTTGATTTAACAATCTAGTTTTTAAAATGCATACACACACTCTACTGCTTCCAAAGGCATTACGGGCGTTAGCTATCTATAGCAAGTCCCTGCCTTATGGATGGAGGGGACAGAGAGGCGTAGCTGGACCTAAGCATCTGCCTGGGTTTGTTTCTCGCATTTCCGTCGTGAACGTCTAGGACGTCACCGTTGATGCTCACTCTCCTGTCACGGTCCCCTGCAGTGTCAGAACTCAGGGTTTGTGCAACACTGAACCCGAGGCCTTTTTGAGGGTTCAGAATAGCAGATTGTCGTTCCTCCTACGTTATTGTTGTCATGGTCTCTTTGTAATTAAACAGATACTTTGTTTCAACAGGGTTTATTTGGTCGAGATACTCACTTGTAATTATACCAAAAAATTGGAGTCTGTTCGCTGTTAATTTCTTCGTGGGGGCAGCAGGAGCCTCTCAGCTCTTCCGCATTTGGAGGTAAGCCCACCAAGATACTCTCACCTCGGCCTCGGAAGCCACCTGGGTGGCAGCGTGATGTTTTTAGGATTCGTGTATAATGCTAAGACAGGAATGTGCCTGAAGCAGAAATCTAACATTTCTAGAAAAGTCTGGTTTACAAATAAGTTTGAAGCAGTTGCATAGTATGTTACCTAGCTTTTAGATCTAACTGCATTGTCTACCTGGATAATCCTTTTACATGGTCGCTTTTATTAAGACAGCATATAAAATGTGTAACTTATTAAGTAATTTCCAACATAAACTTTTGATCATTCACATTCAGTATACTTAATAAGGCAGGATTTAAATGTATGTAGTACTGAAAATGACATTTAGGACAAAGTCACTGGTTGCATTGGAAAACATTCCAAGAGCCCTGGAAGTTTTTTAAGCCATTTACTTAACAGTTAACATTGCCGGTGACTCATGATAATGGTAATATTAACGAACGTTTGCAATCAGGATCTTTTAGAAATCTGTATAGTGGAGTAGACTTTATGGGATAAGTTCCTTCTTGAGCTTAAACTATTCTCCACTCTGTTCAGCTGGGAAGAATACTAAGTGGAGTCCAGAGTGTTGTGGAAGAGAGACTGGCTTGGTCAATTTTCTGGGTGGGTGATAATTAAGGAAACAGTCCTCAGCCTCAGTAGGCATAAGTGTTCATAACCTGCTAACCTTGTTCAAAAAAGTCACTTCCAGTGATTAAACTAGGACCCAGTCCCAACTGATTTTATTGTTAAGAGCTTGTAAATTGGCCATATTTTGCTCAATTTTATGCATAAGTTCACGTTTGTCATATTCTTGCATAGCCCGAGAGTGAAAATATTCATTAAAATAATACTTTTGCACAGAAAACTGTACAGCATATAAGCTGTTAAAACTTGTTGGCAGTTGGGATTCTGTTATCTTCAATACAGATCAAATGCAGGTGAACCCCTGGGTCACTCTGCCTGTGTCTGTCTGGCTCCTGGGAAGACCGTTAGCAACTACACAGCCACCTGGCCGCTGGGAAAGAGAAATGGAATATGCTTCCCATTCTCTCCTTACCATAAAGTTATCTATTATTACTGATGGTTATTTTTCTTTCTCTTTTCTTTGTAGATATAACCAAGAACTAAAAGCTAAAGCAATCAAATAAAAGAGTTCCTGATCACCTGAATCCAGATGTGGACATAACCACTGGGACCTAGCTCACTATTTGATTATTTTAAGGCATTGCTAGCCGTGCTAAATTTGGAAGGCACAAAAAAAAAAAAAAAAAAAAAAACTTCTAAAACTAGTAGTTAGTGCTTGATTCCATAGAAAATAAAGTAAATTTTAATAATAGTCTCTCTTTACACATGACTTAGGGACCTTATCTGTGGATACTATTAATATTTTTTCTACCATTGGTCCATAATAAACCATACTTGGTCATACATACCATAGCCTGCGGTTTTAGTCAGCTAAAGTGTGTATATAAAAGAACAAACACATTGAGCAAGCTAAAAGGTTATGTTCTGCTTATTTAGTTTAGGTTGATTGAGTAGCTTAAGTGAAAGGAAATCGTACTGAGGAGGGCGAGAAATGGGTGGTGGAGTGGTTCACAGAATCACTTCATGCTACCTGAGAACATTTTAACCTAACATGAAGAATCTTGATTTTACTTATTTATTTTGCATATATATTACATGAAATTCTTTTACAGCTATAGAATTTTCTTTCTTTTCTTGGTGGGGTGGTGGTGACTGGGAATTGAAACCAGAGCCTTGCTAGGTTGCCCAGACTGACCTCAAACCCAGTGAGGTGGTGTTTAACACAGTGCCTGGGCCATGAAGTGTTCCATGCGTAAATGACATTTTTTACCTAATGTCATGTAGCAGGAAAAGCTGTGAGTCAGACAGACCCGAATCTGAACCAGTTCTGTGACGGATAAGCTATGACTTTGAGCAAGTTGGGTGCCTAGCAGAGTATCTGGGACCCAAAGAAGGTTTCTGTGTATGTTTGACCTTTGTCTCCAAAGTAAGGAGACGGGCCACACTAGAATTATGCGTCTGTTTGATTTCAGCTTCAGTTTTGAGTACAGAGCTTTTTTCTTAAAGTGCTAATAAAGTTGATCTTCATTAGAACTATTGTTAGATGAATAAGGAAAACAAGTTATTTCAAAATTTGAATAAGCAAAACAAAGTAACTTGATAGATTGAAAACCGGGCCTTGCACATGCTAAACACACGCTCTTGACACTGGGTGTCCCAGCCAAAGAACGTTTTAAATAGTGCAGTATACTATGACTGAAGAGAATTGGCAGCTAGCAGCTGAAGATCTGTCCCTTCCCCATAGTCTATCTTTGAGGAGGAAAGATGAGACTTTGACATAAGTAAAAGTGAAGAGGTTCTCAGCTGCAGATTATTGCCTTTTGTTCATAAGCCTCACCATTCAATTCACCTGTTAAGCACGTGGGTTTCCAAGGGGAGGCGTCTAGAAAAAGCAGGAAGTGGGGCACAGACATGAGAAAGTTGATTTAAATGTATATATTGGGCTGGTGCTTCACTTGAAAAGCTGCTCTTAGCTGTGGTCTCCTAAGCACCCTTGTCAAATTGTCGCATTTAGCTACAATCACAAGCAGTCATCCACAGGGCTGGGGTGTGGCTCAGTGGTGGGGCACTTGCCTGGCAAGCACCAGGCCCTGGGCTCCATCCCCACCATGGGGGGTTGGGGTGTGGGAATTGACAATCCACCCATCTTTTCTGCCCCCAAACTTTTAATCTATCTCATTATTGAATCTTAAAAATTAAATGTGTCCTGTCAAAAACTTATTGCCACTTGGAACTCATGATCTAATGGTTAGATACATATTTACTCTTAAAAACTTAGAAGAGGGCTGAGGTGGCAGCTCAGTGGCAGAGCGCTTGCCTAGCACGTGTGAGGCCCTGGGTTCCATCCTCAGGGCCACAAAAATAAAGTGATACTGTCCATCTGCAACTAAAAAATTCTTTTAAAAAAACTTAGAAGAATTTATGTACTGGAAGTCCTCTCAGTGTAGATGCTGAACTCTATGAAAAGACCCTCCACAGTGGTACTTGATCAAATCACTCAGTCTAGTAGAGTTGAATTCTCTGTCACAATTTTCTAACAAGTCCTTATCTATGGCTTTATTAGGTAAGTTTTCTCAATGCCAAGTCTGATTGCCACGGGTTTCAACTCACCTCTACCACATATTCAGAGATCTCTGAGATTGGTATTTTCTTTGGGTACTGGGTTGAGCCCAGGGGCACTTTATCACTGAGCTACATCTCCAGTTCTTTTTATTTTTTTATTTTTTTTACATCGGGTCTCACAAAATTGGCGAAGTTCTTGCTGAATTGCTGAGGTAGGCCTCACACTTCAGATCCTCCTGCCTCAGTCTCCTGAGGCGCTGGGATCACAGGCGTGCACCACTGCCCCTGGCAGATTTGCAGTGACAGTACTGACGTAGGACTGTTGTAAAGATGAATTCAGACAGCATTTAGCACACCACCTGCTTCTTGCTGAGTGTTGAAAATATACGGAAAATTCAGAAAATAGTAGACTTCATTGAAAATAGACTCAAAAGTACATTTTTAGACTTAGGAAGTCTGGATTTAGCTGCCAAAAAATATGCCTTTAACATAATCCTGTTTTGTGGTTTGACATTCATTTCAAGGAAATACTGATCCAAGTCATGTCAGTGCTGCATTCCTCCATAGGGAACGGATTTTTTTTCAGTTGTTAAACTGACAGTGCAAGGTTGAATGTTAACAAGGATTGACCTGAAAGCCAAGTTTCCTCTTTATAAAGCAAAAGTCTCTATTAGCACTTGTTTATATAACAAAACAGAAATAGAAAGCCCTGGCATTTGCTAAGACTGGCTCTCTCCCTCAGGGGTCCATGTAATTATAGGAGGCATGATTCTAAGACTGCTTTTCACAGCTGACGCCAAGTGTTAGCTTTTCAGTGCTGTGACCAAAGTACCCGGCAAAAACAACTTAGGGTTTAAAAAAATCTTAGAGGACGAAAACTTTGTTTTAGCCCCGGTTTCAGAGGTCTCAGTCCACCAAGGACCAAGTCCATTGCTTGGACTCAAGGTGAGGAAGAACACGGTGAAGGACCTGCTGAGGGAACGCCGCTCGCCTGTGGGTGCACCTACTGTCAGGGCCAGAGTCCTCCTCCAGGCCTGAGCCCCACCTCTGAACCACGCTGCCCTGGGGACCGCGCTTCTAACATGATGGTGTTCCAGATACAAACCATAACGGGATTTCACTCAGCAAAAGTTACGTGAACCTTCTTTTCCTCAAGGCGACCGTGTTTCACAACATTTTGAAATGCACAATTTAATTGTAGGGCTGGATTTATTTGAAAACATTTGTGTTTTCAGTTCTATTTTTTAATTCAGGTTTTAAATATGTGCCCTTAAATGTTAATTATTGTGATATAAGAACATCTAGAAAATCAAAACATGATTTAAACTGTTAGAAAATACACCACCCTCTTAAAACATTTGCCAGTGTCACACTGGATTGAGAAAACTCAGGTACGGTGGCGTACACCTGCAATCCCAGCGATGGAGAGCCTGAGACAGGAGGATCACAAGTTTGAGGCCAGACTCGGCAATTTAGTGAGACCCTCTCTCTAAACAAAAATTTAACCCAGTGGTAAAGCACGCCTGGGTTAAATCTCCAGTACCAACGAAAGAACAAATCTAGCGTCACATGGGATATCAAATTCCTGGGGCACATTTGGCTAGCAGCATGCGCTTGATCATTCAGAAGTATGTAATTCTCAAGAACAAAATCCGCCTCACAGAAACCTCTGACGTGAAGTATTGAATTCAGCATAACTGGTAAATTCCATATTCCTGGTCAAGCCATGGTAACAGTAGGTGCCCCCATCTGAGGTGAGTGCTCCAAGACCCCAGGGGAGGCCTGACACTATCTGTTGTCTTCCTTAACATCCACAGCCAGGATACAGTTTAATTTATAAACTAAATATTTATTACAGATTAACAACACATCGTAATAAAAACTGTGTGTGTGTGTGTGTGTGTGTGTGGTCTGTCATCCGCGGTGGAGGAAGTAGTGCATACAGGGCGGATACTCTGCACCAAGGGGTGGGTGGTCGCAGAGTAGACAGCACGAAACTGTCACGTTGCGCAGAACTGCAATTTAGAGATCAGGACTTTGTTACTTCTGTGATTTTCTATTAGTTTTTCACGCTGAAGTAAACCACAGGTGACAAGCTCAAGAGGGCAAGACCACCCTGGATGAGGGACCCCTGCGTTGCTCGCTTGCTCAGGATCCGTCTGTGAACATCGCCTACCTGCTGTCGGTGGGTCCAGCCACCCTCCACCCTCCCATTTCCAGACAAGGGAACCTGAACCCAGCCAGAGCTTTGGTCCCTGGGCCACTCGGAGTGTGGGGGAGGGCGGCCAATCAGAAGCCTGCTCGGGGCATGTGCAACAATCAGCTTCAGAGGAGGGTTGGCCTGGAAAACGAAAAACTGTCATTTTTCTGTTGGACAAAACGGTCATTTTATGGGTCAGCTGTGGATGGACATGGCACACCTACTATCTTCCGAATAACGTCACCCGGGCCCTCTCCTGTCCTCTGCCCTCCTGCACGATGCAGCCCCTAAGTGGGCTCTGGCTCGCCTCGGCCTTGGAGAACAGGTATGTGGGGCAGGAGCCCCAGGACAGAGCCTGCAGAACTGGGGGCGAGGGCAGAGCTGGGGGTGAGGCGAGCCCCTGGGAAGGAGCAGGCCCTGGGGGCAGAGGACCCAGTCAGCGGCTGTGTCTGTGTTGGGTTTCAGTGAGGGCAGAGGTTCGAGGGCTTCCGTGCCACCCGGTGCTGGGCCTCCTGCTCACCCCCTAGGCCTCTGCTGCGACCTCTGGTCATAGCAGCAGCATTCTTCCATCAGTCACCGGACAGTGCCTACCGGTGAGGGGCACAGGAAGCTGCTGGAGGAAACCTGAATAGCATGTGGTCTCAGCAGGGAGCTGACAACTCAGGAAAGGCAGACAGCAGGACAAAAGATGACCAAGGCTACTGGTGCAGGAGGGGCCGCGTGAGCTGATGGGCACTGAGTGCCACGGCCACTCAGAAGAGAAGGTGGGCGCTGGCGGCGGGCAGTCAGTCCTAACAGCCTTCACGCCTGCCCAGCTCACCACCAGGAAACGTGAGCAGGGCACTTTTTTTCTTGGACTGAGGATTGAACCCAGGGTGCTCTACCACTGAGCGACGTCCCCGGCCCTTTTTATTTTTTATTTTCAGAAAGGGTCTGGCTAAGTTACCAAGGTTGGTCTTGAACTTGAGGTCCTCCTGCCTCAACCTCCTGAGTCACTGGGATTACAGACATGTGCCACCAAGCTTAGTTGGCATGTCGATGGAAAGTTGAACATAAGATAAACTCTTTTAGAAAATTCTAGAAGAGATTTAGAGAAATAGTGGAGAGTGTTAATCCCTGATTGCTCTGTAGTTCCCCTGCCGGGCGCTGCTGAGCCTTCCATGAGCAGAGCGGAGCGGCGGCCTCCGTGCCTCCCCAGCGCCCGCTCTGCTCCTGCCTCATCTGTGGGAGCACTGGCCACACGGTTGGCGGAGAGACCACCAGTGTGTGTGCAGAGTGCTCCAAGGCAAAATGCTGGGTTGTCACGTCCCCCAAGCGTCATAAAGCAGATACAAATCAGATTCCAGCTCGGAGCAGAGGGAACAGCTTGGACTCTCAGGTCCCACGGACCTGCCTGCTCCAGTGGTGTGACGGGGGGCAAGTCAGCCCTTCTGAGTCTCACTCGGTGCTGTTCAGAGGTGACCTGGGTCTTAATAAATTGCAATTACAGTGTGCTGCATATCTGTAGAAAGTGCATGTCTCTATTACTAACGACTCTCTCATGTTGCAGAACCAAATCAGGGTTACTCCAAAATAGAAAATTTCTAGTGTCCTCTTAGGAGTAGCTGTTCATAAGAAGAACTCCTGGGTATTCTAGATGTCTCTGCCTTTCTGGCAGAAGCAGGGAGGGGACTTGGGGATTGAACCCAGGGGCAGCATTACAACCCAGGGCCTTTTTTTTTTTTTTTTTTAATGTGAGACAAGATCTTGCCCATGGCCTCAAACTTGCCATCCTCCCAAGACTCAGTCTCCCAAGTCACTGGGATTACAGGCATGCACCACACCCAATTAGATGAGTCTCTGCTTTTTAAGCCCATGAACAAAAATATTCCTTCACTCGTCATTTCAACCAAAATGCATCTAGTTTTCTTGCTTTGTACTCATAAACTTAGAAAAAAAATCTATCCTCAATTTACCTTATTTAAAACAATGGAGTTGGTTTTGGTGGTGCACACCTGTAATCCCAGCTATTGGGGAGGCTGAGACCGGAGGATCTCAAATTTGAGACCAGCCTCAGCAACTCTGGGAGACCCTGTTTCAAAATGAAATATAAAAAGCACTGGAGATGCAGCACAGTGGTAGAGCACTCCTGGATTCAATCCCAGATACAACAAAAAAGAAAAAAAAGGGAATCAGCAATCATCTCTCTTTCCACTAACTTGTAAAACCCCTCACGGGTTGGCAGCTGTGCATCCTATATTTTTATTTGCTCCATCTGGCCGCCTCATGGGCTGCAGCCAATGAGAACCAATCAGAGTGTGCTGGCAGGCAGAGGAGCTGCACCTCGGGTCTGGGGCTGCCCAGCACACCTGCAGAAACCTTTCCAGGGCCTCTGCCTACAGGAAATATGCTGTTTAAGGCCACGTATTCCTCGATGAATCTGCTCCCTTCACCAAGGAAGAAATGTCAACCCAGGGGCACTTAAACACTAAGCCACGCCCCCAGCCCCTTTTTATTTTTATTTTGAGATAGGTCTTGCTTAATTGCTGAGGCTGGCTTTGAACTTTCCATCCTCCTGCCTCAGTCTCCAGAGCTGCTGGGATTACAGATGTGCATCGCCACACCCAGCAGGAACTTGATTCTAATTTAATCAAACAAAATCCCTACATCAGGGAGCAAGGGTTAGGGTTACTTGACTGCAGGGGCCACTGCGTGTGAGAACCCCTGTCTCCTACTTACCCGTGACTTTGGCATTTCAGTCTGAGTACTTGACACCAACTACCATGTTAGCCCAAATGTCCTCCTTCCTGACTCAATATTTCCCACCCCTCCCTTCGTTCCTCATGTCCCATAGTCACTGAATTGCAAATAAAGACAGCTGGTTGAACCCAGGTTCAGCCTGAGTCAGCACTGAACACTGCCTGGGGGTCTCAAGATTGCACTGCAACCATGTGGCCCAACACGGAATGGTGCTCCATCTCTTTAGCACCAAAGAGAAGCACAAAGCCAGATCCCAGTATCTGAGGAGCAAGATGGCTAAAACTCCAGGAAACGGCAGCGCAGGGGGCTGGGTGCGGAGCGGCTAAACTCACAGCTTGCTCTCATTGACTCTGGCAAGATGTTTGGCAAGCTGGCCTGGAGCACGTGCCTATAGGGACGAGGCCCTGGGCTGGGTCCCTAGCACCAAAAAGGAAAAAAAAAAAAAAGATGAATTAAGTTTCAATATATGTGCATCCTGAGCCCCGCAATTCCAGCCAGAGGTGTATTCCCAGGAGTAAGGCAGCCATACGTCCCCTAGTCCACATACGTAAGAATGTTCTCAGACACCTTATTCCTAGTAGCTGGAACAGACCACAGGTCCACAGTAGAATGAATGAACACTTTGTGGTGTAATCAGGTGATAGAATTTCAATACACTATTGAAAATCAATAATTACTGACAGACAATGACAGATGATCAAGACATTTGGTGGGGGACAAAAATATGGTATGATTTCAATAATTTAAAGCTTAAAAACTGGTAAATATCTATGGCATCAGAGATCAAGAGGGTAACTAGGCACAGTGGCCTCTAATCCCAGAGACTTGGGAGGCTGAGGCAGGAGGATCAAAAATCAAGGCTAGCTTGGGCAACTTAAATGAGATCCTGTTTCAAAATTAAAAAAAAAAAAAAAAGAAAGAATTAAAAGAAGGCCTGGGGATGTGCTTCAGAGGCAAAGTGCCCCTGGTTTTAATTCCCAGTAACAAAGATCCATCAATCAAGAGAGAGGTTGCCTTCAGGGAAAACTGCAGGGAGGTGCCCTGGGAAGGTCTCTGGAGTGCTGGCCAGGCTCTCTTTCCTGATATGAATGGGTGTCACTGCGTTTGTTGCATCTCACATGTTTAGATTCCAGGCATGAGCGAGATCATGCAGTATTTGTCTCTCTGTGCCCGGCTGATTTCACTTAACAAAATATCCTTCACAATCACCCAGTGACAGAACTTCCTTCTTAAATCTGAACGGAATTCCACTGTGCCTATATGCACAACATTTTCTTTACCCATTCATCTGTCAGTGGCCACTGGGTTGGTCAGCTTTGTGTCACTATGACAAGAACAGTTTAGAAGCAGCAGTTAATTTTGGCTCACAATATCAGATCTCAGTCCATGGTTGGCCAACTCTATTTCTTGGGCCCACGGTGAGGCAGCACATCATGGCGGAATGGCATGGTAGAAGACAGCTGCTCAGTTCTTGGAAGCCAGGAAACAGAAAGGAAGGGGCCAGGAACAGATATAGTCCAAGGCCATGTCCCCTGTGACCTACTTCCTCCATCTGGGCCCCTCCTGCCTACATTGACCACCTTTAGTCCATTCCAGTTATTAATCCACTAAATGGAGTAATCCACTGATGAGATTACAGTTCTGGTAATCTAATCATTTCACCTCTGAGCATCACCCCATGAGATGTCATGCCTTCTACACTTGAGCTTTTTGGAAGATACTTCGTAGCTAAACCAAAACAGCCACTTAGGTTAATTTCCTATTTTATCTTTCAACTATATCATTATCAAAGTCCTCCAGCATGCCTGTGGAGGCTTCTTCTGAGTTGATATTGAAACATTTCTCAGTATCATTTAGTATGATTGTTAACCAGCTAATATTATTTTTATCATTTCTATAATTTTGTATTCTATTCACAAATCTATGAAAAATCTGGTCAAATGCTTTGTTAAAGTCAAGATACATTTTGTCTGTAGCATTCTCATGATTTAAAAGTTTAATAGTCTTTCAAAAACTAGGAAATGAGCCAGGCAGAGTGGGCCACAGTCCCAGCTACTAAGGAGACTGAGGCAGGAGGATTGCTTAAACCAGGGAGTTGAAGGCCATCCAGAGTAACACAGACTCCATTGAGAGAGAGAGAGAAGGTGTTGGGAGGAAAGAAAGAAAGGCCAGGAAGGCATTCGGGAGGGAGGAGGGGCAGCTTGTTCCTGCTGAGTCCCTGGGACTCCTCCTGAAGTCCCTGCTCACCTGCTGTGAAGCGAGTTGACCTTGAGGCTGCTCTCAGACACCTGTGGTAGGATGGGGCTTTCCTGCCTACTCCAAATGAGGTGTGTTCCTGTCACACGCTTGGGTCAATGTCACGAGTGAAACGTGCCACTTCTGGGAGGAGAACGAGTCCACCTCTTGCATCTGCTTTCCCACTGCCTGGAGTGTCCTGTTCTCCAGAGAAGAGCCCTGGGAAGGTCCCAGAGTGAACGCAGCCACTGGGAAGCCCCGGGCAACCTGCAGCACCCGTGGTTTGAGCAAGAGATAAACAAGAAGCAAGCCCTGAGGCCCGGGGCCGGTGGTAGTGAAGCATGACCTGGGCGACCTTGCAGACACCCCATGATTGCGGGTCTCTCTTCGGGAAGCCCCACGCAGCCTGGTCTTCTGAAATGCAGAGAAGCAGGCTCTACTCTGGGTCACATCTGCACAGGACCCAGGGTCCCCCTGTGTTCAGGGAAGGAGACCCTGGGGGTCCCCAGCCGGACAGGGGTCCTCGTCCCTCCTGTGGGCCTGTGTGCGGCATAGGCAAGACCCCGCATTGGCCAGGAGGGGCGGTCTGGGTTGCAGAGTCTGCACGAGTTTCCCTCCTTGATGGGAATCGATGGGCTTTCCATGAGATCACCATGGTGGAACTTTCCCTGCTGCACATCACACGCAGAGGTACCCACGAATGAACCCCTAACGTTTAAGCCACCTTGACGAAAGAAGTTCAGCAATATTTGTTGTCCTTTTTAATCCCCGTGGCAGAGAAAACCGAAGCCAAAGCGTGGGTTTTAATCTTTGTCCTTATTCCTCATTAATCTCCTTGTTCTCAATAAAGCCAAAGAATCCCTCTGAAGTTTTCTTGACCTAAGCTTCTTCCCTGAATCTGAGCTGACTCTGGACTTACTTTCTCTCTTTCTCTCTTTCTTTCTTTCTTTCTTTCTTTCTTTCTTTCTTTCTTTCTTTCTTTCTTTCTTTCTTTCTTTCTTTCTTCTTTCGATCAAATCCTCAGCACTCGCTCCAAAACTGAGCTACACACCTGGCCCCCAAGTTTCCTTTTTAAAGGTTACCAAATATCTAACACGCAGTACTCATTTTCAGAGGTTTCTATGCATTCTAAAGTTCATCTATTAAATATACTAATATTTTCCCTGACATTGAAAGAAATTACTCAACTTGGGAGGCTCAGATAGGAGGGTCCCAAGTTCAAGGCCAGTCTCTGCAACTCAGTGAGGCCCTAAGCAACTTAGCAAGACCTGTCTAAAAAAAAAAAAAAATTAAAAGTCCTGGGAATGTCGCTCAGTGGTAAAGCCCCTCTGGGTAAATCTCCAGTACCACCCCAGCCCCCACCAAAAAAAGAACTTGCTGCCCCTAAGTGTAAGGAGCTTGTGTGGTGGTCTCTGTCTTTCCTTTGAAGCCTCCTGCCTCCCAATGTGACCTGTTCTGGTTGAAATTACTAACCAGTGCCTTCCTGCCGCTCAGAATGAAACCAAACAGAACCGCTCTTTTCTTTTTCCGTGGTAAATGTTCTTGTTTTCAGGAACTGGCTTGCTCTGGAGTAGCCGTGCTGGCTGGCAGAGGCGGGTTTTACCACTTTTAGGCCTGAGCCTCCGATCTCCCCGCAGCCGCAGCCGACAGAGGCCTGAGGAAATCCGCCCTTCTCAGCATGGGCTGGGCCGAGGGCGGACACGTCGCACTGCTGTCCAGCCCGGGCTCCAGGCCTCCGCAGGCCCAGCCACGCCGCTCAGGCCGCCAGCTGGCCGGCCGGCTCCCGCTGTCTGTGTTGGACGCTGAATACACTCGATTTCTTGCCTGTATATAACATAGTCGGAAATCCACCCACAATAAACGCGCACAGACAGAACCTCTCCACCGTCCCACCGTGGAAGCGGATGGCCCTCTCTGAGCTGGTGACGCTGATTGTTTCTGCAGCAGCGGGCTGGGCTCCGAGGGCCGGTCTGCGTGTGAGGGCTTTGCTTCTGCACAGAGAGGGGTCCTTTCAAGGCGTGGCTTGCGACTCTGCCACTGTCACCACCCAGACAAAAGATAAGCAAGCCCAGGTCCAAACAAAACCAATGAAGAACAAGCAATAGACCTGCGTGGTGGCGCACGCCTAGAATCCCAGAGGCTCGGGAGGCTGAGGCAGGAGGATCACGAGTTCCAAGCCAGCCTCAGCAAAAGTGAGGCCCTAAGCAACTCAGTGAGACCCTGTCTCCAAATAAAATACAAAATAGGGCTGGGGATGTGGCTCAGTGGTCAAGCACCCCTGAGTTCAATCCCGGTACCCCGGAAAAAGCAGAAATAGGAAAGTGAGCCAAAGAACATGTCAGACTCCCTCCATCCCCAACTTTTCTTTCTAGAAGGCCTATCTGAGGACAGTTTCTGGCCACTGAGAAGTTCTGCACACTGGCCTTGAAAATGGCCACTCAAAAGGAAGAGCTGCAGGACCGGACCATCGTCAGGATCGCCGCCCACCTCCCGGACCTCATCCTCTACGGCGACTTCGCCCAGAGGCGGCCCTCGGTGGACTACTTCGACGGGGTCCTCATGTTTGTGGACATCTCAGGCACGTGCTGGACCCTCCACCGGGATACAGGTGCAGCCTTGGGGCTGGCCCTCTGGTCCTGCCACCCCACCGCCAGCCCTGGGCAGCGCTCCAAGATGCCAGGTCCCACACCGGCCTCCAGGCCCCAGGGTCCCACTGCTGTCTCACTGACTCTTGTCCCGACCCCGCTTGGTCCCCATCAGAGCAACCTCAGGTGATGGCCTAGGTGTTTACCTCTTGGTACTTGCTCTGCCACCTCTCCAGAAGAGTCTGGAATGTGTGTGTGTCATTCCTTTGGAATGAAAGTTCTATTCCCAGTTAAAGGGATTTCAGTCAGCATGGTACAAATTGAGAGTCTGAAAGAAAGCCATGTGGGACCTCTCCCTGGCCCCTAAAATAATGAACACAGTTAGAGGAGGCTGCATGTGTGACACCTGGACCAATCAAAAGATGGTTAAGAAGAAACTCTGAGCCAGGTGCAATGGTGCACACCTGTAATCTCAGCAACTTAGGAGGCTGAGGCAGGAGGATGGCAAGTTGGAAGTCAGCCTCAGCAACTTAGTGAAGCCCCCTCTCTCCTCTCTCTCTCTCTCTCTCTCTCTCTCTCTCTCTCTCTCTCTCTCTCTGTAGCAGAGATTGTCATTTACCATTGAGCCACGTCCCCAACCCTTTTTAGTATTTTATTTTGAGACAGGGTCTCATCGAGTTGCTTAGGGCCTCACTAAGTTGCTGAACCTGGCTTTGAATTTTCAATCCTCCTTCTCAGCCTCCAAAGCCGCTGGGATTACAGGTGTGTGCTACCGCTCCTGGCGAGGCCCTGTCAGGGGAGGTAGCTCAGGGTAGAGTGCCTCTGGGTTCAATCCTAGTATCACAAAAATAAGGCCCACTGCTCTCCAGCGTGGCCAGCTTCTGCATCTCCTGGCTCCGCTTGGTTTCTCTGAGCAGCCAAGAAAACCGGCTGCACGTCCCATACAGGTTTCACCGCCATGACCGAGAAGTTCAGCACAGCCATGTACATGGACCGCGGGGCGGAGCAGCTGGTGGAGATCCTCAACTACTACATCAGCGCCATCGTGGAGAGTGAGTGTCCCCACAGGCTGCGGCTCAAGAATGCTCCGACTCACTGCTGCTTCCATGCCGGTTGCTGGTGGCCGAGTGCAGCTCCCGGCCGCTTCCTCCGCCCCAGCACGAGCCTGAAACGGGCCTTCCTGACGTGGGTTGTGGCACAACTGGAGGGCTGTGACCACGCCGCGCAGCCCAGACGGCCGAGGGAAGGTGCAGGCTCGGGCAGACGCCTGGGCAGACCCGGCCTGTCCTCATGCATCCGTGTCACCCGAACCAAGAGGGTGTGGGAGTAGATCAGAGGGCGAATCTTGAAACCACGGTCACTGTCCCCCGACGGGAGCCCTCAATGAGTCCAGTACCCTGTCCGCCTCTGCCGGTGTGGGGTTTGCACAGTCACTTTGATCATGAAGGGGAGGCTCCCAATGGGATGATCTGCAGGCCCACGGTGTCGGCCACACCCTCAGCCACCCGCGTGCCACTTCAGGCTCACACCAGCACACGCGCGGCCGATGCCGCTGCACCCCGCTCCGCACGAGAGCTTCAGTGAGTCCCTGACAGCGAAGGCGCAGAGGGAAATGTCCCTCCACACCATGAAGTCCACACAAGCACGCGCGCAGTGCCCGGGCTGGCTGCGCTCTCCCCACTTGCTGCTTGCGCTGCCTTGGGTGCTGCCACCCGGGCACTCACGGGGGCACACACATGCTCACCAAGCCCACCTGGGAGAAGCCTTCCTGGTCCTGGAGGAGGGTGGCCGTCCTGTAGGCCCAGCAGGCTCCCTGGCTACAGCCCAGAGGCTCCAGCGGGCCTGGTGTCCTGAGAGCAGGTCAGTCCGTCCCAGCACAGAGCCCGGCTGGCCGCTGCGCTAGGTGGGCCCCAGGCCCACTGACCGCCAAGGAGCACCACCTGACTCCTGTTCTCGCTCCTCAGAAGTGCTGATGTTCGGAGGGGACATCCTGAAGTTTGCAGGTATGGAGGAGGGACGGGGCCAGGCGGCTGGGCGGTGCTGAGCCCCCTCTGCACACCTCGCAGCAGCACGTGTCTCTCCCCAAGGGGACGCGCTGCTGGCCCTGTGGAAGGTGGAGCGCAAGCAGCTGAAGAACATCATCACCGTGGTGATCAAGTGCAGCCTGGAGATCCACGGGCTGTTCGAGGCCAAGGAGGCTGAAGAAGGCCTGGACATCCGCGTCAAAATAGGTGAGCTCCCGGCGGCCGGGGCCCTGGAGGACGGCTGACGGCCATGAGCCCGGCTCCCTCCTGGCCACCGGGACATCCGGGCCAGCCGGACGCCTAACAGCAGACTCTCCCGGGGGCAGGTGGTTCCTGCCGCGCCCGGCACATGGGCACCACGGGGCAGGGTGGCCCCTGTTAGAACTGCCGCTGGTGCCCCTGCCTCGCTGCTTCTCGAGACCGGGCAGCGCTGGGCACAACCCAGGCAGCTGGCCACTGCGCAGGCTCCGCAGTGACAGCAGCCGGCCTGCCCCTTCCTGAGGACGGTCGCAACAGGAGCTGCTGCGGGGCTCCCTGAGGCCAGTCGCAGGGCCGCTCCAACCAGGCGCCTTTCTGCAGTGCACTGCGGGCCGCCAGGTCACTCC
Source organism: Glaucomys volans (assembly GCA_020662805.1). NCBI lineage: Eukaryota > Metazoa > Chordata > Mammalia > Rodentia > Sciuridae > Glaucomys > Glaucomys volans. The sequence continues at coordinate 313,529 of JAJEJO010000659.1, forward strand.
CACCTGACCACCGTCCCAGGTTGGAGGTGCAGGCATCATCGTCCCATTTCGCAGGCGAGGGTGCGAATGATGAGTCCCGGCTAGAGCCATCTCAGCGAATGTGGGCCTTAGCGTCTGCCCGACTACGCTGTGGTCAGCATTCTTAGGTCAGAGGTCATCCAAGGAGCTGTTTCTCAACCTGGTTTTTTTTTTTTCTTTTGGTACTGGGGATTGAACCCAGGGGCACTCAACCACTGAGCCACATCCCCAGCCCTATTTTGTGTTTTATTTAGAGACGGGGTCTCACCGAGTTGCTTAGAGCCTTGCTAAGTTGCTGAGGCTGGCTATGAACTCGAGATCCTCCTGCCTCAGCCTCCCAAGCCTCTGGGATTACAGGCATGCGCCACCGTGCCGGGCTCAAACTGCTTTAACCTCTGACCTTCTTCTCCTCCTTCTCCTTCTCCTTCTCCTTCTCCTTCTCCTTCTCCTTCTCCTTCTCCGAACCGGGGATTGAACTCAGGGCACTAAACCACTGAGCCACATTCCCAGCCTTATTTTGTATTTTATTTAGAGACAGGGCCTCACTGACTTGCTTAGCACCTCACTTTTGCAAAGGTTGGCTTTGAACTGGCAAACCTCCTGCCTCAGCCTCCCAGGCCACTGAGATTACAGGCCTGCACCACTGCACCTGGCCAACCTCTGCCCCCTTTTAAATTTCCATTTGAATTACACATTTTGATGTGGAAAAAGAAATTCGTCTTTGTTTTGCAAGTTAACACCCAGAGAGACTGACCCATAGCCTTTCTTGAGATGATGGGGCCCCAGTCCTCAGGACTTCTGCTCTCCCCTCTCTCTGGTCATTGTCTAAAGTGGGACTCAATCTCTGATAAAATTAAAATCCTCCCCAAATCAGGACTGTTAGAGCTGTTTTCTATTGCCCTTATGTATGCATAAATTGAAGACAAGGTAAAATAACTTTGGGGATTGGTAGGGCCATCTAGGGACAGAAGAGTCACAGAAGGGCTCACACTAGTGGCTACAGTGTCCAGCTTGGACGGAAGGGGCATTCTGATCCTCAGACGGGAGGTCTTGCCTCAGGCAGCCCAGAGTCGTCAGGACGCTGATTTCTCCAACAGCTGGTGCTGCTGGGGAAGAACCCAGACTTGTGCCAACCTGTCGCTCGCCCGCTTGCCAGGGCTGTCTGCTGGCCACATCGCCATGCTGGTCGTTGGGGATGACACTCGCAACTACTTTCTGGTGATGGGTCAGGCGGTGGATGATGTGCGCCTTGCCCAGAACATGGCCCAGATGAACGACGTCATCCTGTCACCCAACTGCTGGCAGCTCTGTGACCGCAGCATGATCGAGATCGAGATGATTCCAGACCAGAGAGCAGTGAAGGTAGGCGACGTTGCTGCCTGAAACGTCCCGCAGTCCGCGATGGGGGGAATTCCCGCACTCCTGGGCTGCGGCCGGGGCGGCCGTCAGTCTGGGCTAGCCTGCGTGGACTCGGGTCCAGGAGCTGAGGAGGAAAGGTGGGCTTTGTGTGGGTAACTCCGGATGTGGAATCGGGGTAGTGAGCTCCTTGGTGGGAGCTGGAGGACGGTTAGTGGCCTTGCTTAAGGAAGGGTCTGCTTTACCTAGGAGCAGAGGGGGGAGTTTTGAGGGCGGCCATTGGCCCTGATTGTCACTACCTGACACCCTCCTACCCAGGGTGGAGGCTCACTCAGGTGAGGACTGGAGGCAAGTGATGGCAGCGAGGCCCTAGGAGGGAGGACAGGCCTCTACCTTGCCTAGAGCTACCCTTGCACATGGCCAGTAGAGAGCCAGATGTGGTGGCACAGGTCTGTGATCCCAGCAGGAGGACGGAAGTTCAAAGCCGGCCTCAGCAAATTAGCAAGGCCCTGTCTCGAGTACAAGATAAACAAGGTGGGACATGGCTCAGTGGTCAAGCACCCTGTGCTTAGAGAGTGGAAAGGGAGGAGAGCTGAGCTGCCAGGCAAGGGCTGCCTGCAGGGAGGAGGGAGGACGGTCAGGTGGATGAGGGCCCAGGTGGCATGCGCTCCGCCAGGGTCCTTCCTGACCCTCCCCACCACCGCCCTGTGCACTCCTGTGATGCACACCCGGCCGATGATCCCGCTGGCTCAGGGCAGCGCCACCCCATCTGCAGGCATTGTCACACCTTCCAAAACGGTTTTTGATTTTGAACTGATTTTAGGTTTTCAGAAAAGCTGTAGGAACACAGAGTTTCCACTGTCCTCCCCACACTGCCCACACCGTGGTGCTGGGGACTGAACCCAGGGGGTTCCACCACGGAGCTGCACCCCCAACCCTTTTGGCTATTTTGAGACAGAGTTGCTCTAACTTGCCCAGGCTGGCCTCCAACTTGAGATCCTCCTGCCTCAGCCTCCCAAGTCTCTGGGATCACCGGTGAGTGCCACCATGCCTGGCAAGCTTCCCCTGTTGTGAACATCTTCCCCACAAGTCAAAACCAGGCACAGGCCAAAACCGGGAGACAGCATGGGCACAGTGGTGCTCACTAACGTCCTTGCTGGGGTGCTGCAAGATCTCTCTTGCACTTGCTTGTTCTTCTACTCAGCTTCCTGCAGTCTGTGACAGTTGTTTGACCTTGACACTTGGACAGGCTTGGCTGCTATTTTGTTGAATGCCCTGTGTTCAGTTCAGCCAATGTTTTTTCACTGTGGAACAAAGTTCATGTGCTTGGGGGCAGGGAGGGAAGAATGTTCCATCGGCTGGGTGGGCATGGTGGTGCACACCTGTGGTCCCAGCGCCTAGGAGGCCGAGGCAGGAGGACGAGGCCAGCCTCAACAACTTAGAGAGACCCTCAGTAACTAGTGAGACCCT
>JAJEJO010000659.1:320929-354470 GCA_020662805.1 Glaucomys volans
GGGGTCATGCCTCACACACCCTGATGGCTTTAGCTTCCTGGACTCTCACGAGGCTCCCAGGAACAGCCTGAGTGTGGGGTGGGGGTGCTGTTGTCAGGAAGGATCCACTGCCGCAGAAAGTTGCTCTCTACCCTGCAGATCGACGACAAACAACTTGGGGGTTATTTGTCTGAGCTTCGCCCGGTGACGATCGTGTTTGTGAACCTGATGTTTAAAGAGCAAGACAAAGCGGAAGTCATAGGCTCAGCCATCCAGGACGCCTGTGTGCACATCGCCTCTGTCCTGAAGGTCTTCCGAGGCGAGATCAATAAAGTCTTCATGTTCGACAAGGTAAACACGAGCGAAGGCAGGGGAACCTGCCAGCAGCTGAGGTCAGGGTTCACGGCCACGCAGGCTGGAGAGTGGAGGGAACAGCCGGGTGGAAGTTCAGCCTCGAGCTGCCAGGATGTGTGCAGTCGTAACAGCTCAGCGGCAGGGTGCCGGGCAGCGCTCCCGGTCCTGGGCACACACCATCTCCTTTCCTTCTCGTGACGACTCTGTGCCATAGGTGCTCGGTCGTGGTCCCCGTGTAGGTGAGGCTCGGTGTCACTGGTACTCACATGGGGACTGGATTCAGACCCCCCGGTCTGCCTCCCTGGTCTGCTCACCATGCTCGACTCCTCCTGCACCTGTGGCTCCAGCCCACGGCATCACCGCGTCACGCAGTTCCCAGGGACCTAGATCCGGAGTCTGGTGACACACATGTCAAGAGCTGGTTTCCAGGGGTGCCCGCCTGCCACTCAACGTGTCCATCAGTGGCAGGGAGGAAGTGGCTTGTCCCCAGCTCTCAGGTGCCTGTGCCCTGTCCTCAGTCCGGGTCTTCATTTGTCCTCGGTTCTGTGTGAGCAAATGACCCGAGAGGGGCAGCGAGGCTTGACTCCCCGTCTCTGCAGAGCGGAGCCCCTGGTCTGCCCACATCCGCTCACTCACCCTTCCAACAGTGTTCAGTGGGCATGCTTAGGGGCAGCAGCAGAGACCAGTGCCACTCTGCCCGCACAGCTGGGCGGGAGACCCGACCCGAGAGCGGGGGGACTCCCAGGGAGCGCCCGTCCAGCCGGAGCCCTGTGTGCCTGCCGCAGAGATCCGGCAGGAGGGTGGGAGAGCGCGGCCCTCAGAGAACAGTCTGCAGGTCTCAGAGGCATGGCTCCCAGGAGTCTGTGTGACCCCAGCGAGTTACTGCATGTCTCTGACCCTTGGCTCGTTGCCTGCCCCTCCTCTTTTCTTCTCTTTTTTTGAGAAGGGGTCTGGCTGTGTTGCCAGGCTGGTCTCCAGTTCCTGGGCTCAAGCGATCCTGCTCTGCCTCTCCCGCGGGCACTGTGTGCACACGGCGCGTTCAGGGCTCCTCCTAGAGCCGGTCACAGAGCTGGCGCCATCTGCATGCCCTGTGCCACCTCCCAGACGTGAACTCATGGCGTGACACCTTTGCCCCGGGAGAGAGCAGGCAGGAGAGGGGGCCCAAAGCGCCCCTCACCACTGGCCGCCTCTGGAGCAAGGGCTCGGCCAGGCTCGATCCCCCCATGCAGACGCTGGGAGCTGAGTGACGCCCCCTAGGAGGAGCAGATGTGGGAGGAGGCGGGAGCTAGACGCACTCAGAGGCCTCAGATGGCTCCAGGGCCACCCGTGCGGTGCCAGAGGGTCTCGACTCTCCCACACAGGGCTGCTCCTTCCTCTGCGTCTTCGGCTTCCCCGGGGAAAAGGCCCCTGACGAGATTTCCCACGCCCTGGAGAGCGCAGTGGATATATTCGACTTCTGCTCTCAGGTCCACAAGATCCAGTGAGTGTTGGCCCTGATCCCACCCGGGGTCCCTGACCCTTTCCAAAGACATGGGGTGGGGCCCCTGGAACAGAGGAGGGGGAAGGAACTGGGAGCCAAGTTCTGTGCCTCCGCCTGACCCGCCCGCACCTCTCCAGGCCGCTCACAGTCGCTGGACACGATCCAGCTGGGGAGTGGCTTGCAGGGCCCCATTCACCAGGCCCTGGCTGCCCCAGGTTGCCTTCACTCTTGACCATCCTAAACGTGTTTTTTTGTCAAAATGCTCATTGTCTCTTCCCGACCATGCCAGCACCGTGTCCATTGGCGTGGCCAATGGGATCGTCTTCTGTGGCATCGTGGGGCACACCGTAAGACACGAGTACACAGGTGAGCCCCTGACAGCCCGCTCTGGCCCTGGCGGGGGTGCGGCTGTGGGCGGGATGGCCCTTGGGGGTCTGGAACCCCGTGCGAGCTTTGCCCACTGGGAGCTCCAGGTCTGCAGAGTGTGCATCTGGGGCCCTGCAGAGAATAAGGGAAATGGAGGTGCTGCTCGGGGGATGGGGGCTTTGGTAATCATTCCCCCATTCTCAGCAGAGGTCAGGACCACTTCTTACAATTATGAATATTGGCGTTATGAAAATGACACTGCTCTCCAGGAGAGTGGTGACGAGTTGGGGTGATCCCTCCTGCCTCTTCATGCCGTGAGGGTTTAGCAATGATGCCTCTAAAACACTGGGTACCACTGAGATCCCGAAACACTTGTGTCCAAAGTGACACAGCGAGATTTTCCTCAGAGTCATCCACAGTGGGCAGTGGACGGGGAGGGTCAGGCAGGATTAGTCTTGGGTTAGCACCATGGGGTGGCTGAGGGTATGTGATTGGTGATACTGTGCTTTAATGGATGGTGACGGTCCCTGTAACAAAGTTTGTTGAAGGACAGATTACAACAATTTAGTTTAAAGATCATTTTTTTAAAAAAATTTTAAATTTTTTTTTGTTGTTTATTTTCATTCATTTATTTATCTGTGGTGATGAGAATCGATCCCAGTGCCTCACACACGCTAGGCAAGTGCTCTACCACTGAGCCCCAGCCCCAGCCCCTAGGTTAAAGGTCTTGACTGACTGTATTTTCTATTCTAGAATCAGGCAATGCTTCCTTCCGTAAAATAGAGTAAGCATTCTGATGCGCAGAGCAAGGGAGTGTGGTTTTCTAAATAAGGCCCAAGAAAGCAGAAACAGAACACAAGGCAGAGTGGTCCTCGGATCCTGTCCGTGGAAGGCAGGCAGGGGCAGGGAGACAGGACAATGGAGAAGTGACTGATTGGTTAGCATCTGGTGGCATCAGCTTACCTTTGGTGTAAGGATGAAGGCGGGGAGCTTGCCATCTTGCCTATTGGAACTGGCTTGTTTGGGAAACTGGCTGTTACCTTCTGATTTTTTCCCCTGAAGTTCAGATAGCAGCTTGGTGTGATCACATAGAACTTAGCATGGGGAAGTCTATTTTGATTTTTACTCTGGTTTCTGGGGGCCCAGTGCAAGAGCTTAGTCCAAAAAAGGGCCTCCTGTAATTTTTATTTGGCAAGGTTTATAAAAGGATAACCTGGCTGGGAGTTAACTCAGTGGCACTGAGTTTGCCTGGCAGGTTCAAGGCCCTGTGTTTGATCCCCAGCACTAGAAACAAACAAAACAGGACAGGGAAGGAATGTTTTATGTTGAAATGAAACGTTTAATGCTCATTTCGTAGTAACAGTAAGTGCTTGCAAGCAACCAGGCACCGCCCAAAGATGTGAGCATATATCAACTCATTGTGCATGCGTGCACATGTGTGTGCGTGCATGCACAGGTGTGTGCGTGCGTGCATGTGTGCGTGTGTGTGTGTGTGTGTGTGTGTGTGTGTGAGGTGCTGGGGATCAAATCCAGGGCCTTGCTTAATGTAGACAAGAGCTCTACCACTAGCTACGGCCCCAGTGCCTGATTCCTAATCTGCACCAACTACCCTCTGAGATAGTGATCCTGTCATCTGGTTTTGTAGACTGGAAAGCCGAAGCACGCAGCAATTAGAGGCAGAGCTGGTGGGGCCTGCGTGGTCCGAGCCTGCAGGCTTTGCCCTGGGGATATTCCCTCTGCCGGTCCTCCACACACACCCCTGCCAGCCCTGTTGACTAGAGGGCCATGCAGCACACACAGTGTGTGCTGGTTAGTCAGTACAGTGCCCCCTCGTGTCACCCACCTGTGGCAGAGGCCAGTGCAGCCCAGGCGGGAACTCTCGGGCCTGGCCACCCAGCTTGCTGAGCCTCCCCATGCTCACAGTCCTCCCAGCCCAAGCAAATTGTTCTCTTGGCCTCCCAAGTGAGGTAGGAACTTTACTGATGGCTACCTGAGTTGGTGTTTTGAAGTAGCTGTGGACCGGCAGTGGGTGGTGAAGGCCAAATGCTTGTGTCATTCATGAGTGGCAAAGGAAGTGACAGGTGAATGCCCCTGGGGCCATCAGATAGATGACATCCAGTTCAAGGCTGCTCCTGACTCTCTCCTTGCTATTCCAGTCATTGGTCAGAAGGTCAACATAGCCGCCAGGTTGATGATGTACTACCCAGGAATCGTGACCTGTGACTCTGTGACCTACAGTGGCAGCAACCTACCCCCCTACTTTTTTAAAGAGCTTCCAAAGAAAGCGATGAAAGGCGTGGGCGACTCCGGGCCGATCTACCAGTGCCTGGGCCTGAATGAGAAAGTGTGAGTGGAGCGGGCGTCTTCTCTCCTCCCGTGGGGGCGTCTGTCTCCCAGGGCCTGGCCGCCAGGCAGACACAGCCTGCATTTGATGAGCATGCGCAGGGGCTGCGGGACTTGCCAAGTGGGCTCCTCTCCCCTCTGCGGCTCAGGACCCTTGATTTGGGACAGGCTCTTGCTAGAGATGGAAAAGGAGGCTTCCTGGGGCCTAAAGCCAGACACTGGCTCTTGCTGATTCCCCACTGAAGTCTAACTCCTCCTCTCTTTCCTCAGCATGTTTGGCATGGCATATCTCATCTGCAACAGGAACGAGGGGTACCCTCTGCTGGGTAGGTAGTAAGACGCGACTTGAAACTTGCTGGGGTTTTGGCATCGCTGGATGAAGCCGGGGCCCTGCATGCTGGGCACGCGCGCTACCCTGAGTGACAGCCCAGCCCCAGAATTTCTTTATTAACTTCAACAAAACCTAAGAATAGTGCATCGATGAAAGTGTGCAGCTTAATCAGCTATCACCAAGTGAAAATGTAACCATGATCCAATCCAAGAAAGAGAAAAACAGCAATAGTCCAGGAACACTCGCACACGCTCGCCCACTTTCTTCCCCCATGGACTCCTAACACCTGAGGTTACTTACACCTATTTAAAAATTTTTCATAATCCTGGTGCTTATTCTCCCAGTTTCTTGGGGGGCTGAGGCAGGAGGATGGGAGGATGGGAGGATGGTTTGAGTCCAGGCATTCAGGACTAGCCTTGGGTAACATAGCAAGACCCTGTGTCTTTTAAAATAAATAAATAAATAAATAAATAAAGCATGAAAATGTGCATAGATGAGCCAGGGGTGGTGGTGTATGCCTATAATTCCAGCAACTAGGGAGGCTGAGGCAGGAGGATTGCAAGTTTGAGGTCAATTTGACAACTTAGTGAGGCCCTAAGCAACTTATCGACACCCTGTCTCAAAATAAAAAATAAAAGCGCTGGGAATGAGCTCAGTGGTAGAGCATCACTGAGTTCTGTCCGAGCACCACACACACACACACATACACACACACACACACACACACACACACACACACAGCCATACGGTGTGCAGGGTAGGTTCTGGCTAAGCCACACCCAGACATTTACATTACCAGCAAAGCACACGGCTGCTTCTCCTAGCAGGTCTACACATGGGTTAATGGTTCTGGTTTTCCACAAAGACATCGGATAATATCTGAGTCTTTGTCCATGAATTACAGATGAGTCCTCCACAATCCGCTGTCCCATGAAAAAGTGATCGTTGGCCTGAGTCCCCAAGTCTTTTTTCGTTTGCTTTGGTGCTGAGATTGAACCCAGGGGCACTTAACCACTGCGCCACATCCGTGGCCCTTTTTATTTCTCGTTTTGAGACAGAGTCTCACCAAGTTGCTTAGGGTCTCCTTAACCTGCCATCCTCCTGCCTCCGTCTCCCCAGCCCCTGGGATTGCAGGCGTGCCCCACGGCACCTGTCTCGTCCCCCTGTCTTTGGACAGAGATGCCCCATGTTTGGACGTCATGGTCCTCCAGCTCCTTGCTGCTCACCCGAGTTTCAGAGGCTGTGAGCTGAGCCTGCGGTGACAGGGTTGGAACCCAAGGTGGTTTTTCTTTTGTTCTTTTTTTCTTCTCTTGCGTTTTCCGCATTTTCCAAAGTGAGCATGTGTTAGTTTTATAATCAGACAAAAAAGAGACAATTTACTTTTACAAATAATTCAGGTTGTCCTTATGATAATAAAAATATATGCATGATTTCTGGAGGGGAATTGGGCTTTCTCATCCCTGATAATGCTTCTAGCAGTTCTGAGACAGTGTAACTTGCATTTATGTGGACAGGTTTCCTTCATCATGGAATTGGAAATAAAAATGTTTTCTCTGTAGTTGTTCAGTATTAGAGCCCTAATTTTAATAAATCTACAGTTTACTTCTAGTGTACTGTAGAAAACAGAAAACAAGCTTTAGTGTTAAACAGCCTTGGTTTGATTCCATTTAATCTGAGCAAATTAAATGGAAGATAATAAGCACATAAGAATCCTTTTCCTGCCACGCGTGGTGGCGCACACCTGTAATCCAAGTGACTTGGGAGGCTGAGTCAGGAGGATCACGAGTTCATAGCCAGCCTCAGCAACTTAGCGAGGCCCTAAGCAACTCAGTGAGACCCTGTCTCTAAATAAAATACAAAATAGGGCTGGGGATGTGGCTCAGTGGCCGAGTGTCCCTGAGTTCAATCCCTGGTTCCAAAAAAAAAAAAAAAAAATCCTTTTCCTGGGGGCCACTGTGTTACCCAGCTCCAGAGCACTCGCCTAGCGTGCCAGCGGCCCTGGGTTCCATCCCCAGGACAGGAAAAAACTAAAAAATCAAGAAACAAAAACAAAACCCAATTTTCTTTTGCAACTGTGGTATATTCAAATACCATGGCATCACCACCTTGTTAATTGGAAAATTCTCAAAAAAAAAAGATTTTAAAGAGTGTGCAGGGCCTCAGTGAAGTCCGAACCCTGCCCTGTCAGTTCCTCGGGTTTCTTGGAAGGGCACCCCTCTGTGCTTTTTTATATCTCTAGACTTCTTTGTCTTGCTGATTTTGTTCCTCTTTAAAAAATAAATAAACAACAGGGCGTGATAAGGAGATGAGATACTTCATGCGCACCATGAAGGAATTTTTGATGTCTAACTGCAGCCGAATCCTAATGTACGAAGGATTATATGGATATGGAAAAAGCCAGATACTTATGGAAATTGAGTACTTGGCTCAAGGTGAGAACCACAGGTGAGTGCCTGGGAATTCTCCCTCCTGTTGATTCAGAGGTCCTGCACCCTTAAAGCAGCTTCATTTATTTTGTACTTCTGTAATGGTTGGGTGATGTGACCCTTGTGCTAAATGATGATGCCTGTTCTGGTTAGATTGATTCTTCCTGTTTGGTGGTGCTGGGAATTGAACGCAGGGCTCCATGCATGCTGGCAAGCGCTCTACCACTGAGCTACATCCCCCGCCCTGATAAATATTTTGAACTAAGAAAAAGAGAAACTGGTCTGATTGTTGGAAATCCTGATTGAAAGCCTGATGGGGCCTGGGTGTTTCAAAGCTTCCTAGATAATTCCAACATGCCTGCAGGTTGAGAGCCACCAGCACAGCCATGTGATCAGGGCTAGACTGGCCTGCAGAACAGACACGCAAGTTTGTCGCCCTGCCAGTTGGAATGGGCAGTGACCGCCCGCCCAGGGACTTGCTCTGGAAGGCGGAGCTAATGTGATCACCTCCCGCTGTTCCCCTCTCTTCCTGTGTGGAGTGTGGTCGGTCCCTTTCTGGGACAGCCTGCCTGGCCCCATGTGGAAGTGACAGTAATGACAACCACAAGAATGACTGTGGCGTCCCACCAGCCTTACCCATCTAAAGGGTGAAGGGGATACTGCTTGCTGACCCTTCACTTGTGTTCCCACCACTCTCCCAGTGGGGCCTGCGGAAAGCCCCTTCGGCTCGGCTCGCCTGCCACTGCTGAAGCTGGGTCACAGCAAGGGGAGGGCAGTCCTTCACCCAGGCTCTTAGCGAGTCCCCCGGGTCCAGGACCCACCGAGGCTGTGCTGGTTACCAGGGCCACCTAACAGCACCGCAGACGGGGTGAAGCAGGAAGGCGGGCTCACAGCTCTGGAGGCCAAGTTGGGATCCGGGGTCGGCAGAGGTGGCTCCCTCCCCGGACCAGGAGGAAGAGTCTTCACTAGCTTCTGGGGCATTTTTGGCCCCATTTGGGGCTATTTGTCCTGTAGAAGCGTCATCCGGATCTCTGCCTTCATCTTCGCGTGGCAGTCTCCCTGTATCTCTGCGTCCACATTTCCTCTTTGCATAAGGCCACCTGTCATGGTGATTTGAGGCCCCAGCCGTCTCTAGTAAGGCCTCATCTTAACTGTCCCTCTCCAACCCCCTGTTCTCAAATGAGGTTCAGTTCTGAGGTTCCAGGGGCCATGACTTCAACACATGGACTTGGGCCAAGGGATCAATGATCCTGAACAAACCTAACGGCCGCCCCCCGGAGGAGGGAGCAGCACGGGGCGGGGGGGATGTGATCCAGCCGTGGGTAGCAAGGAGGGTCTGCAGGGCAGCCTGAGAGGACTGACCGATGAACAGCCACGAGGGGCCACTCCAGCTCGTGCAGATGACCTCAGCAAAGGCTGGGGAGGAATGTGCATGCTTGCTGTCAGTGGAAGGAAGGTCACTAGGTGGAGGGGCAGGGCTGACCGTGAGGCCTCGGGAAGTCTTGCCTGTCACAGAAAGGAGCGTGGACTTGGGCCTTCAGGCAGTGGGAACCATGAGAGCGATACAGCGAGCTTTGCCTCCTCTTACCTAGGACTGGGCTATGCCCAGGGCCTCGCTCGCAAGGGAAGCCCCTCCACTGGGGACCTGCGTCTTCAGCCCTGGTTGGCATCTGGCCCTGTGGGGGCCATGCCTTCAAAGCCACGGCGGCAAGGGCAGGAGTGGCTCACCACCGTGCAGTGTGGCCAGGGTGCAGGGCAGTGGCTGCACTGGCTGGACTGGCGAGGCCTGGAGAGCTGGGTCAGGTGATGGGGACCTGCTGCCAGCCAGCTCAGGGGGTCTGTCCTGTGGACGGGAGAGTCAGCGCTCCCCTCCAGCCTCTGTTATTTCTGAAAAACGTGTGCGAACTCTTGTGATTCTCGGTCTCTCACGGACAGGACCATCGCTATTACGCTGACGAAGATCAGCTTCCATCAGAATTTTTACACCATCCAGATCCTCATGGCCAACGTGCTAGGCCTGGACGCCTGCAAACACTACAAAGAGCGGCAGAGCAGCCTGCAGAGCAGAGTCAAGATGCTGCTGGATGAGAAGTTCCACTGTCTTCTTAATGACATCTTCCACGTCCAGGTACCCAGCTGGTGCTGGGCTGGAGGGAATGGTCAGGCCTGACGCTCATGATTGACATCTCCTTGGCCTTATTATCCTTGTCTCACTGGAGCACCCAGGTGGTGAGGAAGTGACTCCCAATCCTCCCTGAAAATCCACCCACATTCTTTTTTTTCTTTTTTCTTTTTTTTTTTTTTTAACAGTGCTGGGGTCCTAAGGGTTGAACCCAGGGCTTTGCACATACTCAGCAGGGCTCTACCACTGAGCCACGCCCAGCCCCTACCTCCACATTCTCAAGACGTACCGGAGGTATCTGGAAATTCCACACTCAAGAAAATCCAGAGGGCCCTGTTTTGTTTTGTTGTTTTGTTTGTGTGTGGTACTAGAACTTGAACCCAGGGGTGCTCACCATGAAGCTACCTCACCAGCCTCTTTAGAAATTTTACATTTTATTTTGACACTGGGCCTCACTAAGTTGCCAGGGTTGGCCTCGAACTTCTGAGCCTCCTGCCTCAGCCTCCCAAGTGGCTGGGATCACAGGTGTGCACCATCATGCCTGGCTAAAGGCCACCTGCTGTTTTCCTTTCCACCATAGCTGTGGAATCCCAGCGAGGCTGAGCAGAAATCCACTTTCTCCCACAACTGACTGCCAGTGCAAGACAGAGCGTGTCCTCTTCTTTCCTGGACCTTCAAGGACAGACAATCAGCTAAAAGAAGGACATTAAGGACTGTCCAACATGTGACAGTTCCAAGGCATAGGACAGTCCAGTGACCTGCCCAGAGCCCCCCATCTGGTAGTTCCTTTGCTGTTTTCCCACACTCCATGCTCTCGTGATTCTTCCTACAGTTCCCTATTTCCCGGGAGAGTTCCAGGATGAGCTCCCTGAGGAAGCAGAAGCAGTTGGAGACTCTGTTCATGAAGATCTTGGAGCAGGTGAGAGCACCTGTGTGTCAGCCACGGTGGGAGGACACTGGGCAAATGGCCACTGGCCACCGGCTCTCGGGGCTCCGGCTCCAGGAGGCATTTGGAAGCAGGTGAAGGCTTGATCCAAAAGTGCTTCAGCTTCTCCCAGCTTCCAACCTTGAGCGAAGGGTCAGTTCAGAATTTAAATAGACACTAAGGCGTCCCCAGACCCCACCCTGGGGCTTGCCTTTTCCTCCTGCCTGCCTTTCCATTATCATTACACAAAGGTTTGCCCAAGGAAGAGTCCTGTCCAAACTGACATGAGTTCTAGGTTATTAAAATTCAAATTAATGCAAAGTTATTGAAAAGGAAAAGATTTGGCTCTGGGGTTCTCTCTCTGCCTTGCACACAACCGCCCAGTGCCCTGGATACGCCGCCTGCCGCAGAGCACAGACCCGAGCCCTCCCGCGTTTCCCCCCCGGCCCGGGACCTGTGCAGACGGTGAGAGAGGAGAGGATCATCTTCATCATCGACGAGGCCCAGTTTGTGGATGTGGCCTCCTGGACCTTCATGGAGAGGCTGGTCCGCAGGGTCCCCATCTTCATCATCATGTCCCTGTCGCCCTTCGTGGGCCTGCCCTGTGCGGCCGCCCACGCCATCATGAAGAACAGGAACACCACCTACATCACCCTGGGGCCCATGCAGCCCGGCGACATCCGCAACAAGGTCTGCCTGGACCTCAACGTGCGCAGCATCCCCAAAGAGCTGGACACGTGAGTCACGCCTCTGCCGTCCCCAGGTCCTGACGCGGTCCGATGCTCGGGATGTGCGGTCCTGCCTTTGGAGGGGCCACATGCTGTGCCTGGGGGGCCGCGCTGCTCGCCTCCCCCCACTGGCTCCCTGCTGCCCCTCTGCAGCTCTGCCCTTGCGCCAAGCCGGGCCTGGGTCTACCCACTCCACCCAATAGTCACTGGGAGCAGGGGCAGGGCAAGCGGCGGGAAAGGCGAGCTGGAGAGCAGGAGACGCAGCCTGCGGCCACTGGGTCTCACCTGGCCAGCAGGCGTGTGGCTGGGGTCGGTGCTCTGTGGTGGCCTCTGCTCAGGGCCGACTCCCCAGTGACTGCTTTCTGAGCCCCTCAGGGATGTCTCCCGGGGTCCTGAGAGCAGACCCCTGACAACTTGCACTGGGTCTCTCCCTCAGGGTGGAACTCAGGGCCTCAAGCGTGCCAGCCAAGCACTCTGCCTCTGAGCCCGTCCCCAGCCCTTTCTACCTCACTGGGAGACAGTGTCCCTACGCTGCTGCTCTCTGCCAAGTAGCTGGGATTGCAGGCCGGAGCTGTCTCTCCTGGGCTGGCTGCTTACAACCCTCCTGTTCTCTGCATTTGTTCTTTCTCATAAGGTTGCCTTGCTTCTGGAAGATGACTTGGACAAGGGGCCATTTTAATAACTCCAATCCCATCCCCATAGAAAAAGTAAAAAGGGCTGGGGGTGCGGCTCTGTGGCAGAACACCCCTGGGTTCAGTCCCCAGTGTCCAAAATAAAGTAACTCCAGGCATAAATTTGATTCTCTCTCCTCCTCCTCCCGCCTCATGTATGTATCCGCATTTGCCTTTTGATCTAGCAATCCCAGTTCTAGGAGACGATCTGAAAGGTGTGTCGACACAAATGTGAAGTGACTTAGTGCAGAGTTTTTATTGAACTCTATTTGCATTAATGGAAGGCGGGAAGCAATCCAAATGTCCGCCGGGCACAGTGGCGCACGCCTGTAATCCCAGCACTTGGGAGGCTGAGGCAGGAGGATCACAAGTTCAAAGCCAGCCTCAGCAACTTAGCGAGGCCCTTAGCAACTCAGTGAGACACTGTCTCTAAATAAAATACAAAATAGGGCTGGGGATGTGGCTCAGTGGTGGAGTGCCCCTGGGTTCCATCCCCAGTACCAAAAAACCAAAACAAAACAAAAAAACAAACAAAACCAAATGTCCATCCCAGAGGGGGGCTGAGTTCAGTAACCAGGGCCGCAGGTGTCCAGCGAGGGCCGTGCAGTGGTACTGAGCCGCCAGAGGCCGCCTGACGGAGGGACGAGCAGGGCGCATGGTTAGCTGCCGCACCCATGGGGCAGGGTGCAGGGAACTGTCCTTCATCCAGAAAGGGCGGAGTAGGGTGTGTGCGTGTGTGTGTGTGTGTGTGTGTGTGTGCGCGTGCATCTGTGTGCACACTTTTGTTCATATTTTTGGGGAGAAATATTGGAAGGTTAAACCAAAAATGCATCCAACCGTTGCCTGTATCTAAGGGAGAGGAGCAAGGCTGAGGCTCTGCCTTACTACATAGTTTTAACTTTGGGGAGATAAAAATGTTTTATGTAATTTTAAAAGGGAAAGAAAAAGAAGACAAAATCAATCCCTCAAACTTGAAAACTGGGACACACGGAGAATGGGACGGGATTACTCTCAAGTGACGGGGATAGAGCCGCTGTCCCTGGCAGGCGTCCTCAGCATGGGCCCGCCCTGTCTTCACCGCAGGTACCTGGTGGAGGGCAGCTGTGGGATCCCGTTCTACTGCGAAGAGCTGCTGAAGAACCTGGACCACCACAGGGTGCTCCTCTTCCAGCAAATGGAGCCTGAGGAGAAGACCAAGGTGACCTGGAACAACCTGTTCAGTGAGTCTCCGGAGAGCCTCTCCTCTCTCGCTTCCCCAGGGTGCTCTGCCACTCAGCCGCATCCCCCGCCCTTTTCACGTTTTGTTTTGAGACAGGGTCTCACTAAGTTGCCCAGGTTGGCTCACCGTCCGCTTGCCTCAGGCTCCTGAGTTGCCGCGATGACAGGCGTGTGCCCCCAGGCCCGGCACTCGCTCCGCCCTCTGTAACCAATCCTTACGTGGAGAAGGCTGTTCCACAGGCTGCTTCCCAGAGGGTAGGGGGGCTTGAGGCAGGCTGAGATCTGGGACCTGACCTCCCGGTTGTAAGAGGATCTAGCGAGGCCCGGGCCTCCTGAACGAGGCTAAGGCACACCAGTACACAGGCAAGAAGGCCGGAAAGCTCAAGGCCTGGAGTCAGACCCGGGGCTCAGTGGCACTCCATGCTCTCCAGAGGCAAAGTGCCTGGCCCAGTGACGTCAAGAGACAGGGCTGCCAGCTGCAGAGGGTGACGAGGAATGAAATGCGGGGTGGCACCGTGGAGGCCAGTGGGGAGTTCCATTGCAGAGAGAAGGACCGGGCCAGAGAATGGGGAGAATAAGTGATTTGGAGAGTCGACCGAAGCTCACTATAGTGTTGGGGCTTTTCTGTTGACACCTCATCGAGTTTCTGAGTTGCCAGAGTCTTAGCTCCTCCTCTGGTATGTCTGAGGCAGAAGGAACCCAGGGAGCTCTCCGCCATGATGTTCCCTGGGTCCCAAGGTCCCCAGCCGGGCTGTGTCCTCTCCGCCTGGGCATCTCTTGTGTTTGTTTTGGGTTTGATGTCCAGGGATTCAAGCTGTACTTGGCAGGAGAACAGGGAGAAAACTCACCTCCCATCTTCCTGGAAGGGGAAGTCTTCTATTTCTGTGACTCACAATAATCGATGGTGACTTAACCACTCTACCCACTGTGCGCACCGCTCAATCTGCAGGGTCAGAGTCTTCCTGAGACTAAATTTAGTGGCACATAACAAAATATGCTGGTGGAGGTGTGAGGGAAAGGAGCCACACACACCGCTGGGAGGCGTGTAAACGGGCACCGCCACTAAGGACATCAGCTTGAAGATCTCTCAAAAAACTAAAATTAGGGCTGTCATACGATCCCGCTATAGCACTCCCGGGTCGTCACGGGAAGGGACTGAGGTCCCACGCTGCAGAGACACCTGCACACCCCTGTTTATCACGGCACCAGTCACAGCAGCACGTTGTGGCTAGGTGTCACCGATGGAGAGCGTGGTGTAGGTACACAGCGTCCCAGCCATGGAGCACAGGCATGCCATCGGCAGGACCTGGACAGGACAGGGGGCGGCATGTTCAGTGGCTTGTCTCCAGCCTCAGGAGGACAAGTGTCCCGGGCCCCCTCACATGTGGAGTCTGGCAGGAGGGGCGCAACGTGAAGGTAGAAGGGAGACCATTCAGGCAGAGGAGGGGCTGGGGAGCCGCCCGACCAAGGTATGCCTATGCCTCAGGAGCAAGCCGCCGCCGTCCCGGCGTTCCGTAGAATTGAAATGCTCTAATAAAAGTCAAAAATCAATTGTCTCCCCTCTTTAACGCCCCTCAGGTCTCCTGTGAGACCAGGGAGAGGCTGCCCGTCACACATCGGAGTGCAGATTTGAGGATGGTCAGTTGTGTGTTGTGCGAATTCCACTTCAACAAAAGATCTGGACCAAAAACATGATCCAAGACTAGGTCTCTCTTTGGAAGAAAAAGGGACGTTAAAAGACAGTGTGGGGTCAGGGGACAAGCTGCAGGTGGACAGAGGACTGCAGGAGCGGGTCCGTGTCACCTTTTCCAGGCATGAATCCAGAGAGCCTGTGGGCAGAGCAACCCGAAGGTCTGCGGCACAGCCCGAGTGGCCAGTGCCCAGCGCAGGTCCCCTGCCCTTCTGCACGATCCCACCCAGAGCTTCCTGTTCATTTGTTCTCTGCTGTCTGTCTCCACTGTTAGAATCTGACCCCATGAGGCAGGACCTGTAGGTACTCCTGGGTCCCCATGGCGTGATGGAAGGCGTGGTCACCATGGTGGTGGGTCCTGGGAGGGAAGCGGGAGGGAAGCTGGAGGGCGTGAGGAGCATAGGCGGCACCCTGGGTCCCTCCAGCTCCCCATGCCCTCCCTGGACACGCCCTCCCTGGCCTTCCCGGATCACACCCTGCCCCCTTCCCCTCCCTGCCTGTCTGACCCGTCCTCACCCTCTCCTGGACTCTCCCTGGCAGACCCTCTTGTGGGGGAATTTTGCTGGACTTGGTGTGTGTGTGTGTGTGTGATCTCCAGCCCTAGCCCCATGCTTAACTCCAGCCCTGGTGCCAGGTGTGCCTCAGCTCTCCCAGGGAGCCCCCCATCTAAACCTAACGCCCCGCCCTTCTTGGCTCCCCTTTCCTAGCTGGGTTAGTGGTGCCGAGCATGTCTCTGCCTCCCTTCCCCACCTGGCTCCAGGCCCACCTCTCCCTTCCCTCCCCACCTGGCTCCAGGCCCACCTCTCCCTTCCCTCCCCACCTGGCTCCAGGCCCACCTCCTCAACATCTTCGGAGTTAGCTTTCCCCCGGCTGAACCCCCGCACATGTTCCTGTCCACCATCACTGCCTCTGCTTGCTTTTGTTTTTCTTTTTGAGGGGTCAGGGGGCACACCAGGGATCAAACCCAGGGGTGCTTTACTACTGAGCCACATCCCCAACCTTTTTAAATTCTTTTGTTTTGAGACACGTCTTGTTAAGTTGCTGAGGCTGGCCTCAAGCCTGTGATCCTCCTGCTTCAGCCTCCCGGGGTTGCTGGGATTACAAGTGTGCAGCTCTGCGCCGGCTCAGTCTTCGCTCTTTAGTTCTCAGTCACTCTTCCCGGTGCTGTGATTAGTCACTTGTACATCTGTCCCATGGCTCTTAGCCCCTCGAGGGCTGGAAGCTCGTGGTACTCCTGCTCTAGCCCTCGCAGTACATGTGCAGGGCGGGGTCAGGTCTGCCTGGCACCTGCTGCTCTGGCCACTCCCGTGGCCTCTTCCGCAGTCTGGCTGTCTTGCCGTTTGTGTGGGAGTCACTCTGCAGCAGAGGCCTGGGCTGTGCACTGCGTCTCCCTCCCCCACCCTGGTCTTCACTCCGCCAGGTGCTACATGGGCCCTGGGAGACGAGCGGATGGCGCAGGTTGGGTGCCAGGAGACCGTCACTGGGCGAGGTCACCCTCCAGACCTCACCGCGTTAAACCTCTCTGGCAGCAGCCGTGCCCTCATTAGAGCTGCGTCCCCTCCGGGGATGTGTGCCAGCGTGCATACAGTGGCGGTTACTGTGTGTGCTGAGAGGGGCCCTAAGTCGGCTGTGAACCAGGTGTTTATCGAACTGTGCTTCCTGGGGGAGACGCCAATACTGGGATCTGGCCCAATACTGGGGCCAATACTTCCTGGGGTCCCCACCAAGGGGGGACCCTTTACTGTTCTGGGGTGGGAGTCATCAGGGGAGGACAAAGCGTTTCTGGGTAAATTTCCACTTTCACACGTCCGCAGGGCGTCCCAGAGGAGCGGTGAGTTGGGGCCATCCGCCGGCTCTCCCTCACACCAGGGCCACCTCCAAGCTGGCTGGAGAATCCGCCTTGGAGAGCCGGTGGTCACTCTCCGCGTCCCCTCCTTCTCCTCTCCCCGCAGAGAACTTCATCAAGCCCACCGACGACCTCAAGGCGTTTTCCCTCAGATTCGACGACGGGAACGAAGAGGTCTGTATCCTCGCCAGTGGAGTCCGGCTGAAAAACCTGTCGCCCCCCGCGTCACTGAAAGGTGAGGGGCTTTCGGCCTGCGTGGCCTCCTCTGGGACAGCCCCCTGCGCCAGGCTCCCTGGCAGGCTTGGCTCTCCTGATTAGGAGCCGCCCCCCACCTGCTCTGGGTCTGATTTGAACAGAGCTTTATCCGACTGCATGAGAGAATGAGGCTCAGCACACCCGGGAAACAGGAACCCGATAGGCCCAGCACTGAGACGGGTCCTGCCACCTGCTCTGGGGAGAGAGAGATGGCGTGGCAGTCGACGTCAGCGAGGAATTGTTAGGCTTGGAAGGAAAATGGCTGTAAAGAACCGCTCTAGTTCACACTCAGCTCCCACCCCTGCCGTCCCCAAGTACCTTTCAGCCTTTGAGAGGCTGACCTGACAGCTCTGTCCACAGAGGCGTCATTCACGTGTCATTCACTGGGTCCCCTGCAGTGGGAAGGTGGGCTGGCTCAGCGTCCACTGCGCTCTGTGAGCCCGCCGAGGAGCCCACCTTTCGTCTCTGACATAAGGACACCCCAGTGAAGTGCCAGGGAGTCATGGGGACGGTGAGATTGCATGAGGAGCAGGGACGGGCACCCTGGACTCTGTCACTTGCTCATGCTGCAGAGATGACAACAAATGCCATGAGATCGAACCTCTGGGACAGACGGACAGAGGCCTACTGCCTGGAGGATAGGACGAGAAGAGCCAGAGGAGTGGAGAGGGGAGGAGCTGGAGGAGCCAAGCAGGAGCAGGAGGGCAGGCGCAGTGTTGGCCTGCAGGACCCCTGCAGTCCCGCACATCCCGCCGCTGAGTCAGGAATCCGTCTTGCTCTGGCCAAGTGTGCCTTGAGACCTCAGCAGCTGCGCCTTGCGTGCTCCCACACCAGAGCTGGCCATGCACCAGACGCTAAGCGGGTGCCCTTCCGGGTTGGCTTAGCTGGGTGTCAGCAACAGAACCCACAGCAGGACAGTCTGCCCCTGGACCGAGGCAGAAAGACGGTAACAGTGCCCTTTGTGTGCCTTCCACTTGCAGAGATCTCTCTGGTGCAGCTGGACAGCATGAGCCTCTCCCACCAGATGCTGGTGAGGTGCGCGGCCATCATCGGCCTGACCTTCACCACCGAGCTGCTGCTTGAGGTTCTCCCCTGCTGGAACATGAAGATGATGATCAAGGCCCTGGCCGCCCTCGTGGAGCTGAACATTTTTTACTGCTTCCGGAATGGCAAGGACCTCCGACTGGCCCTGAAGCAGAATGCCACCTCACTTGAGATGCACTACCGCTCCATGTCCCTGAAGCCCAGTGAAGACATGTGTGAGTCACACCTGGGAGTGACCGGTGTTCCCCTTGGCTAGAGCGCAGACCCGCAGGCTGAGCTGCGTGGGGAGTGGGCTGACCTGCCCACTGCCTGGCTGGCAAGGCCCTCCTGTTCCCTCCAGCGTACGGTGAGGAGGAGGAGCTCCGGGAGCTGGAAGGCGAGGTGATTGAGTGCCACATCATCCGGTTCTCCCGGCCCATCATGCAGAAGACGGCCTACGAGCTCTGGCTGAAGGACCAGAAGAAGGCCATGCACCTGAAGTGCGCCCGCTTTCTTGAGGAGAATGCCCACAAGTGCGACCACTGCAGAAGCGGGGACTTCATCCCCTACCACCACTTCACGGTGGACATCCGCCTCAACACCCTGGACATGGACGCCGTGAAGAAGATGATCAAGCCTCAGGGACAGCAAGGTAAGCATCCTGCATTCCTAACGCATCCCAAGGATCCCTGGGAATTCTGGAGACTAAGATCTAGAAGCAATGATTCTGGATCCCAGGGCTGCAAGTCCCCTGGGGCTGGGCACAAGGGGAAGGGAGAGGTGGGTAATGTCCACACAGCTCTTCTAGAGGAGCCTGCCTCACTGGGAGGCTGTCGGGGGCAGGTTTGGGGATCAGGGGCTCTGGCCTGACCACAGCGTAAATCAGATTGCCTGGCTTAGTTCAGAGCCATGGATGGAATCCCAGGGGGCAGGCTGGTCGGCGGAGATGAAGTGAGAGCACATTGCTTGTTGATCTGCCTGAAACGCTGTCCAGTGGAAAAGGAATCGGAGGGAGAGCAGCAGCCAGGGAGAGGCGGGCCGGCGCTCCAGAGAGGAGTGCTTGGTCTCTTTAGAAAGTGGCTGGGTTTCCAGACCTCAGAGAAGGAAACGTAGAGAAGCCACAGCCTATAACACCAACCAGCCACCGGGGAGGGAGCGGGGGTTCCGGGGCGCGAGGGCCAGGACGCACATCAGAGTCACAGCAGCACCAGCACCAAGCCAGCCCCGTGCACCAGTGAGCTGGGTCCTGGCCGAGGGCCTCCATGCCCAGGGCTGATCAGGCTGGGGGAGCAGGGCAGTGTGGAGAGGCTGCCGTGTTGTGAGGGCACTGGACACCGGGAGGAGCGTGCAGGCACATGGACACTGATTCTTGTCCCTTCTCTGCTCTGCACGCTCTCTCTGCAGCTGCCTTCCACGGGGGTTATTTCCATTCTATAGACAGCGTGATGGGGGCTCTGGAAACTTCAGTAACGACCCAGAAAAGGAGCGAGACTGTGATTCAGTCTCCTTAGCCTAGTTCCTCCCCCTGCTCTGAGCTCCCCACAGCCTGGGGTTGGGCTTTGTGGGTCACCCTGTACTGGAGACCCCGCGAGGCTCCACATGCCTTTTTTTTTTTTTTTTTTTTGAACCAGGGATTGAACTCAGGGGCACTCCACCACTGAGCCACATCCCCAGCCCTATTTTGTATTTTATTTAGAGACAGGGTCTCACTGAGTTGCTTAGGGCCTTGCTAAGTTGCTGAGACTGGCTTTGAACTCAAGATCCTCCTGACTCAGCCTCCCAAGTCGCTTGGATTACAGGTGTGCGCTACCACGCCCGGCTCACATGCCACTTTTTAAAGAGAGAAATCAGGCTTCGGGCTCAGCGCCTCATGGTCCAGCCCAGGGTACAGAGCCAGCTTCAGCAGGAGGACGTCAGGGGCAGCAGGAGTGGCGGAGTCCCGAGGCCCTCACTAGTGGTTGTTGGAATCCCCCTCAGAGGCTGTTTTTCCAAAACCGTCAGTGCCTTTTTAATCATTGTTATAGAGGTAGCATTACGTAACGAGATGTCGAGGTGACGTCTGCACCGGGACCCCAGCGCTGTGGCACTGAACACTGAGGTCCAAGTTGAGGTCACAGGTGGATCTGCAGAAGCTGCAAAGGAAATAACGGAGAGGCAGTCACTGATAAGGAGGCGTCTCAGGGAGAGGCGGCCTGAGCATCTCCAGCTGGTGGCTGCTCTCAGCGCCTCCTGTGCAGCCAGGCGCCTGCCGTGAGCAGTTGCAGCACGCAGAAGCTGGGGCCCACCGCTCACCCACGAGGCCGAAGCAGGTGGCCTGGGCTGCACTGGGACCCGGCCACCCTCCCAGAGTTTGCAAGGATGTGTGAGGGTTTCCCAAAGGCCAGGTGTGACCCACCCTGGAGAAGAAGGCAGCCTGGAGACCTACTGGGAATGTGAGAAGAGCCCCAGGAGGCCTTGGGGAAGAGGCCGGGCAGGGCAGAACTGAAGAGGATGCACTGCTGAAGGGAGGCTCCCAGGGCAGGCGGCATCCAAAGAATCAGTGAGAGCACCCGTAGGAGAGAAGGGGAAAGGCGGTATTCCAGAGGGCACGAACCCAGTGACCCCTCCCAGGATCTTCTGCAGAATGACATTTTATTTTGGGGAATAAAATAAACTGACAGCTAGCAGTTCCGAACAGCTGGCCTCCAGCAGGTTGGCTAGGGCCGTCAGAGAGAAGGATTTCAGTTATTTTTGGATCCTGGAATTGACCTTGGCCGGCTAGCCTGTGTCATATGAGGCTCTCTGGGAAGTGCCGCTGGTGATCCTTCATCAGCACCCCTGCAGCGAGGCCAGTGCCCTACCACTGTCATCAGAACCTCCCACCACCCACACAGACTTCCATGGTCGGGGGGACAACGGTCCCACCACCTGCTGTCCTGTGTATGCCCAGTGGTTCTTCCCAGGGTCAGGGATTTTTAACGTAGCTGTTCTTTCTAGAAATTACCTCCAGGCACTGCTCTTCAAAAAGTCAAATCGTGACATTGTGTAGGTTTTTTGTTTTGTTTTTTGCCATGGTAGATGAGGATTTAACTCTTACACAACTTTCCAGCCTCCCTTCCCCTTTCCTCTGTGTGTGTGTGTGTGTGTGTGTGAGAGAGAGAGAGAAGGTGGGGTGGAGGGAGGAGAGAGAGAGAGGGAAAGCGTGTGTCTGGCTGTGTGGCCTAGGCTGCGGCTCCTCCTGCCTCTGCTCCCCAGCAGCTGGGACACGGTGTGTGTCACGCCCCCAGCTGTCCCTCCCATTATCTCATCTCGAGCAGAAAGATCTCTTCAGGCAGCGTCCTCCTTAGGACATCCTGCTTCCATCGCAGGGGACACTCTGTCCACCGCCCCTGGCTCTCCCATGGGCTGGAGATGCCCCTAGGACATGCTGGCCAAGGCCGTAACTAGAAGAGATGTAAGGACACTGTGACACTGTGCTTGCCGGGAGTCGGTGACGACTCCTTTCCAAGTCTCCCCTGATCCTCGAATCCTGATAAGGGTTGCTTTCTGACTTTGCTTTTTCTAGACAATATTCTTTTCTCTGCACCTAATTCTACACCATTGTGTGTGTGTGTGTGTGTGTGTGTGTGTGTGCGCGTGCATATCAGGGCGTTGCACATGCCAGACAAGAACTCTGCCACTGAGCTCCGTCCTGACCCCGACCAGTGCATTCTGAAACGTTTAAGAACAATACGTGTCACATAGGCTGTTGAAGGAGGAATCGCTTTTCATTTTTACTCACTGGTTATCTTCAAAAAACATTCATTTATGCGTCAAATATTTTGGATGCAGCACCTGCTGTGTCCGTGCTGGGACCGCAGTGGTGAAAATGGTGGGATGGGTCCATGTCTGTCCACAAGTCTGAATGTGAACGGAGGCCGGTAAGACCATCCAGGGCCTCGTAGGCCTCAGTAAAGAGCCCGAGTGAGTTGGGACAAGTTGGAGGGGCACTGCTCAGAGTCACTCCTGGCTGTGCATTGTACGAGCCCAGGAGGGACTTAAACTTACTACTAAATTCATTGGCTCTCATGTTAAGTGCTCCTCTCATAAGACACTAGCACATCAGGGACCAAAAACAGCTGCCGGAGCTCCAGGCCTCCTGTTCCCATTAATGCCAGAGAAAGAAGCCAAAAGAAAGAAAGGAATCTACTCTCCATTTTTGAGGAATTCTCTAGAAGTCCCACCCAATGTTTCCTCTATTGGAATAGAGGAAACATGAATTTGGTCCATGACAATATTCAGCTGCAAGGGAGGCTGGAAAATGTAACTATCCTGAATAAAATTGAGCTGTAAGGGGGACAGAGCGAAGGAGGTGGGGCTGGGGACCAGCAGCCTCTCCACAGAGATCCGGGTCAGGCACAGAAGACCCACTCCATCTTTCTCCAGAGGCAGACGGAAGGAAACAGGCTGGGAGGAGCTCTGGCTCTGGTCCTGCTCAGGGGAGGTCTTGGCGGCTGTGCAGGAGGAAGAGCGACCCAGGAGGAAGGATTCAGATGCGTCATGAGGACGGTGGGGAGAGCACAGAGTCCCTCCTGTGGCCTGGGTTTCTGCCCCGAGGCACTGAGAACAAGCCAGCGGTGCTAAGATGTGAAGAGGATGGGGTGGAGGTGCGGAGGAGAGAGCCACCCTCTGTTGGAACAGGGTGACTTCAGAACGCCTGTCGGGCATCCAAGGGGCTCTTGCCAGGAGGACTCTGGATGGACAGGCATGTAGCTAAAGTGGACATCAGGGCTTAGACAGACAATTGGATATCGCTGGCACGTGGACGGGATTTACAGTCATGGGCAGGTGAAGTCACCTGGGGGAAGTGGCAGATGGAGCAGGAGCCCCATGCCCAGCTAAGGCTTAGGCGGCAGGAAGGGAGAGGGGACCAAGGCAATCCGTGCCACCAAAGCCAGCGAAAGGAGAGAGCAGGAGATGGTGTCGACGCTGCTGAGAGGTGTAATAAAACGTGGCAACCCAGAGCCTTTCCGCCTGGCAGCACAGGAGCCACTGCTAACCTTGACCAGAGCATTACAGTGACCCATAACAAGCCGGGCACGGTGGCGCACGCCTGTAATCCAAGTGACTTGGGAGGCTGAGTCAGGAGGATCTTGAGTTCAAAGCCAGCCTCAGCAACTCAGCAAGGCCCTAAGCAGCTCAGTGAGACCCTGTCTCTAAATAAAATACAAAATAGGGCTGGGGATGTGGCTCAGTGGCCGAGTGTCCCTGAGTTTAATCCCTGGTTAAAAAAAAATGACCCAGAACAGTGGGCTTCGTCGTCACATGTTCACGCAGATGACAAGGTAACAGTGTAATCTGGTCGGGATCACTCCCAGTGTCCCCCCTTTCCTTCCCCACCTCCCTCCTGTCCCTTCCCTTGCTTCTACCAGGACTGTGGGAGAGAGAGGAAACCCAACATGTTCAGCTTCCGGTCACTGAGGACACTGTGGGGAGAAGTCTGGAGGGACCGGGTCTGCAGGAGGGCTCCTGGGCACACTCGGGCGGGCACTTGCTCTGTGGGGAAGGGCACAAAGGCTTTCGGAAGCTGGCAGCTCCTGAGAGGCTCGCAGCGCTTTCCTAGAAATGGGAAGATCTCTGGAGTGAGGAGTGGCCTTGGAGCTGGCCCACCCTGTTCTGGCCCTATCTCTGCCACCAGCAAACCCGTGACACTCGACAGTTCCTCCCGCCGGAGGATTCTTTCCCCTCCCTGAACGAGTGCTGCTGGATGGGACATTCCTCCTTTGTTTTCTATTTTAAGGTCGTGACGTCTGGTCAGGTGGAAGGTTTCACTCCACAATGCGCCACCCTTGAGTTAGTCAGCATTTGGGGGCCTTTCATTTAAACATCTGTATTTTCCCACTTGAAGCTGAGGTCACTTTGTTGAAGACTGTTAAATGGTCATTTCGTTGCATGCAGGATAAAGAAGTTAGGGTGACGCTGTCCCCCTCAACCGACCAGGCATCTCAGTGGCTTCCCGAAATGGAGGGACGGCCATGTCCTGCTCCTGTGGGACGCCAGTGAAAGTTTTAGCAGATGACCTTGCCTGCAGGTCCCCGGGGTCCTCCTAGTTGTGGTTTTGCTGACCCTCGGGTCCTCAGAGTTGGCGCTTCCTGTGGAGGGAGAGGGTAGAGCAGACACAACCCCTCCTAGCGCTCAGGTGACATCTGTCGCTGCCGATGAGCTTCTGCTATAGGAAATATCCCCACGGCTTCGCATGGTGCAGCAGGGCTGGGAGATGGGGCTCCTGGCTGGGCACTCAGCCCTCCTCAGAGAGAAGGAAAGGCGAGTCTTTGGTAGAGAGCAGGTCCCGCTGTCACAGGAAGCATTTCAGTGATCCACACAACTCCTTTGTTTATTTTCCAGAAAAAGAAGAGGAGATCATCTTTCCTAAATCAGAGGTTCCTAAGAGATCTGAGTCATTCCCTGAAAATCTCAGGTACAGCCATATATAACTGTATAGGAGATGGAGCATGAATCATTGTCATTAAATTTGCTGTTAGACTCTTTCATCTGGTCAGTCCTTTTGGCCTCTGAGATACAAGGGGAAAATGCCCAGGATGAGCATGATAACCTTGGTCAGTAGCATCTCTAGTAGGTTTAAATGCCTTGCTCTGGTTAGTTTTAAAGATATTTTCATATCAAAATAGTGTGCTAAGCTAGGTGTGCTGATGCTTGGCTGTGGTCACAGTGAATTGGGAGGCTGAGGCAGGAAGATAACAAATTTGAGGTCAGCCTCAGCAACTCAGCCAGATCTTGACTCAAAATTAAAATCAAAATCAAAAGGGCTGGGGATGTGGCTCAGAGGTGGAGCACTTTCCCCGGATCAGCAAGGCCCTGGGTTCGATCCCCAACACCAAAAAAAAAAAGAAAGAGACAGGCGTGCGCTCTCACTTGCTCATCTCCTATTTACGTTTCATTTAAACAGTCCTGAAGAAATGAGAGATAAGATCTTGGGGTTCTTTGACGTCGTTATAACCAGGCTGAGGACAATGGAGGAGGACATCATCCCTCTGGAATCCTGCCAGTGCGAGGAGGTCCTGGAGATTGTCATCCTGCCTCTCGCCCAGCATTTTCTGGCTCTGGGAGAAAACAACAAGGCCCTGTACTACTTCCTGGAAATTGCAGCCGCTTACCTCATCCTGGGGCACAACCACATGGTGAGCTGCCAGGGAGGCCCGGGCGCTTCTACTGCACCTCCCTCCCGAGTCCCTCCCTAACCCTAACCACGCGCTCAGAGGGAAGGATCATTTGAGAAGGGAGAATTGGGACGAGCTGCAGCCCCCTCAGAGCCGGGCCAAGATGATCCCACACAGCCGGAGGCTCCAGGAGCAATAAGAGCTGTGTCTCCAGGACGACTGCAGAGCGGGCTCCAGGGCAGTGTGACCCTTAGAGGCGGGAAGTTGACACAAACAGTGAAATAGAAATAATCCATCACTCAGCAACTTGGGAACCCTGAGCTGGCATAGCTAAGGAGGTGTCCTTACTGCAGACGGTTCCCGTGCTTTGATTTTCGAAGGCACATGTGGGCTCCGGAGGATGGGGAGGGCAGGTCAGGCTGGCTGAGGAGCCAGGTGTTTCTCCACCCGTCTGACCTTAGGTCTCGCCTCCCGGGCCTGCGGGCCAACTGGCCTTCCGGGAAGGAACTTGAGGAGGGATCTTTCTGGGCCTTGTTTCATCTGAATCCAGCAGTTGCAGAAGCTTCACACACCTGGGTGGCTGTGTCCTGTCTGTGGCCACACTGTTGGTCTAGTCTGCGTTTTAAAGTGGCTGTTGATCATAGCAGTCTAATCAACATTCATACCTTAGATTTGGATAAAATTAAAAAACTATTGAAAATGTCTGTAAGCCCCTCGAGTGTTTAAAAATGAGTCTCTTATGTATTTCATACACGTATCTGGGGTGGTAGTGGGGATGTGGCCAATGAGTTCCAGGAGGCAGGGGGTTAGGCGGCTTCCGAGACTGACTCGCTAAAGCCTGTGGGTCCCTGTCACTCTCCAGAGTGGTGACTGGCAGGGAGACAATGACTGGAAGCAGAGGCTGGGTGCAAGTTCCCAGAACATGCCATCTGCACCCCTCGCCACCCAGGAGATCCCGGCTGGACAGGTGGCAGCTGCCTCCTCTCCAGCCTCCTTGCCTCCCTTGGCTGCAGGAGGCTGGGGGTCGCCTCCCTTGCCTGCTGTCCAGGTCTGATCTTGTCTTGGAGTTCACTC
The DNA here is from genome assembly GCA_020662805.1 of Glaucomys volans. Classification (NCBI taxonomy): domain Eukaryota; kingdom Metazoa; phylum Chordata; class Mammalia; order Rodentia; family Sciuridae; genus Glaucomys; species Glaucomys volans. The sequence goes on from JAJEJO010000659.1 coordinate 346,897, forward strand.
ACATCCTGGGAGGTGGCACTGCAATGAGGAGAGCGGCTCCGGACTCACCTTCCTCTCCTGCCTCCCAGATAAGGCCCTGGCAGAGGCAGTGGGCCGGTCACAACTGAGGCAGCATGAGGGAGAGAGGACTTCTAGGTCCGTCCTCTTGGAGAGTGACCTGCACAGGGAGCTCTGCCCAGCAGCTGCCGCCTGGAGCTCGGAGGGTCGCCATCCACCAGTGGGGCCAGCGGGCCGAGCCCACAGCGGTGCCTGCTCCCTTTCTTCAGCCGCCTCTGGGGCCTCCGCCCTTCGGGGGTCTGTCCCGCCCGCTCAGCACCCTTCTCTTTGTGCTGGTTGCAGGCGTACATGTACCTGAACGAGGGAGAGAAGCTGCTGAAAATTCTCAGGCAGAAAAAGTCTTGGAGTAGGACCTTTGAGTCCGCCACATTTTACAGCCTCAAAGGCCAGGTAAGAAGCCACTGGGGGGTGACTCATTCCCTCACTGGCAGAAGTCACCCCTGTGCCTTCTACACCCTCCTCCCACCCAGCCTGCCTGAGCCTCTAGCCCCAGGCCCTCACTGCTGCTTACCAGCACAAGCTCTTCTGTCCTCCAGCCTGACATCCCTGTGACGGTGTTGTGACAACCTCTGGAAGGGGACGTGAAGGGGTATCCTAGCCTCCAGCCTTCCCTTGCGTAGTTAGCCAGCAACCTTTGCAGTTAGGCCCCCCCACAGGAGGGTTTTGATTCTGGGCCACGGATTAACTGTGTTGGCACCCTCAGCCCACCCAGAGTCGTGGCCTCTCCTCTTCCCTCCCGCTCCCCCCAGGTCTGCTTCAACATGGGCCAGATGGTGCTGGCCAAGAAGATGCTGAGGAAGGCGCTGAAGCTCTTCAACCGGGTCTTCCCTTACAACATGATCTCCCTGTTCTTCCAAAACCACGTGGAGAAAAACAGACACTTCCACGCCCTGAGCCAGCAAGGCCAGGAGAGCTCACCTCCAGGGTAAGGGGAGGCACTGGGGGAGCCAGTGTCTCTCACCCCCAGAGGAGACATCCCACACCATGCAAGTCACCCTCAAGTCCTGGCCCTCGATGGGGCGCCAGGACCCCTGAGGGAGAGGAAGTGAGCCCAGGAGGGGCTCCTAGGCCAGGGCTGGGTGCCCACAGCACCTCCCAGGCAGCTCTTGTCACGGGAGTTCAGATGACAGAAATAAGAGGGGTCCCTCCGCAGAGTGAGCTCCAGTGCCCGCCTCCTGTTCTAACTGCTCACCTCCGGGCCACACCAGTTCCCACCGGTGTGAACCAGCTCCAATGCTGGCACAAGAGATGCCTGCAGGAGGGGGAGCAGCAGCCGCGCTGGGAGGGAAGGGGCGGCAGGCGAGGTGAGGCCAGACCGCCGCCTCTCAGGAGCCTCTGCTCCCGTTAAGCCCTGCGAGGGAGGTTCCGCCCTGCTTCAGCCTCTGAGGACAAGGACCTAGAATTCTTTGCATCTCTGCACCATCTTCCCCCTTCCTTCTCATCTTTGTTTAAAATACACTTTTTGAGAATTACTGGTAATGATGCTTTGCTTTCTTGGTTTGGTTAAGTCGAGGCCCTTGCTCCTGTCGCACGCCTGGAGGGCGAATGGCCTGTTGAGCCTGGGACAGGGAAGGACCCCCTCTTGGAAGGGCGTTGGTCCTCCCTGGGCACCTCTGGCGCTGGCGCTCCCTGCCCGGGCCTCTGCCCGCCACGCTGGAATGTGACTGGCACAGTGCTCCTGGCCCCTGGCCGCGGTGTGCTAGAGGACACGGCGGGCAGCCTACGTCTGGGCACCGCTGCCATCTGGCTGCCAGGCTTGGTGGAGTGATGGGGTCCTTATTCCTTCCTTTCCTGGAAGGGTCATCCTTCCAGACCCAGATGTGATGATGACATCAATGCCCTTTAACCTTTTACCCTGGAGGAAGTGTGCTTTGTAGGAACTGTCCGCTGGCTGCGGGGACCCACACCTCTCCCTGCACAGCCCCTGTTCAACTTCCCTCAATAGGAAGAAGAAGCTGGCCCAGCTGTACCGGCAGACTGCCTGCTTCTCCTTGCTCTGGCGCATCTACAGCCTAAACTACTTTTTTCACTACAAGTACTATGGCCACCTGGCGGCCGTGATGCAGGTGAACAGCGCGCTGGAGACGCAGAACGACTTCCAGGTGGGCGCTCTCCAGCTGACCCGTAAACTTCTCGGTCTCATTGGAGCTAAGGCGGGGGACAGCCAGCAGACTCCAGTCGGGAGGACGGCAGGGACGCTGACTGGAAGGTTCTCAGCAGTGCTCCAACACTCGCCCCAGGGTCACTTCACACTCTTACAAATGATCGAGAGCTGGGCGCCGTGGCGCACGCCTGTAATCCAAGCGACTTGGGAGGCTGAGGCAGGAGGATCACGAGTTCAAAGCCAGCCTCAGCAACTTAGCGAGGCCCTAAGCAACTCAGTGAGACCCTGTCTCTAAATAAAATACAAAATAGGGCTGGGGATGTGGCTCAGTGACCGAGTGTCCCTGAGTTCAATCCCTGGTTCCAAAAAAAAAAAAAAAAAAAAAAAAATGATCGAGGATCCCAAATGGCTTTTATCTATGAGTTGTATCTGTTGATATTATCATAAAACAGAAGCTGTGACAATTTAAAAATACTTCAAAATAAAAGTAATAAGCACATTACTTAACATATTCTTTCTTTATTGATTTATTATTGGCATCAGGGATTGAACCCAGGGGCGTTCTACCCCTGAGCCACATCCCCAGCCATGTTTACTTTTTAATTTGAGACAGGGTCTTACTAAGTTGCTTACAGTCTTGCTAAGTTGCTGAGGCTGGCTTTGAACTTGAGATCCTTCTGCCTCAGCCTCTGGATTACAAGCAGGCGCCATAGCACCTGCCAACTTTTTAATTTTTTTTTTCTTTTTTTTGCGGTGCTGGGGATTGAACCCAGGGTCTTGTGCTTGCAAGGCAGGCACTCTACCAACTGAGCTATATCCCCAGCCCACTTTTTAATTTTTTTCTGAATATTTGTTAGTTGTTGATGGACATTTTGTCCTATTTATTTATTTATACGTGGTGCTGAGAATCGAACCCAGTGCCTTATGTGTGCTGGGCAAGCGCTCTACCACTGAGCTACAACCCCAGCCCCACATTTTAATTTTTTTAAAAGAACTCTATCTCCCCAAACAAACAAGATTCAACAAGAAGTATGGCATTGCATTAAAATTTGGCAAATATAATGTCTGGTTTCACAGACGATAACTAGATTCTTACACCTGCTCCCACCTCTGCTCTGGCGCAGCCTCACACAGGTTGCCTCTGGAAATGTGCACCATAAACCCAGAGAATGAGGGTGAAAGGGAGAAGGTTGGAGGGTGATTCTCTTTTAAAAGACCTTTCCAGGCTTTTTGCTGTGCAATCACCTATCGACATACACCAGCTATTGCTTTTATGTTTCACAGAAATTAAACATTTTGTTTCGTTCAAGGGCTATGGGCAAGGGACCCTGGTGCTTGCCAGGGATGCCCCCGCAAATAGTGGTAGAAACCCAGCTTGATTTCTGTATGGAGCCTGCGGCTTTGGCCAGGGACCAGCGCCCTTCCGGGGCTGGATAACCCAGGTCCACTGGCAGTGCCAGGTGATGTGCTTGGCCTGGGTTGGGCCCGCCTCAGCTCGCCCCTCTCCTGCCCTGCTGCCATTGCAGATCATTAACGCTTACCTGGACTACTCGCTCTACCACCAGCTGGCTGGCTGCCAGGGCATGTGGTTCAAGTATGAGCTGATGGCCATGGAGCGGATCGTGCACCTGCCGCTGAAGGGCGAGGGCATTGAGATCGTGGCCTTCGTGGCTGGTCAGCTAGCCTACATCAAGTACATCATGGGCCACCTGGACTTGGCCATCGAGTTAGGTAACAGCTGGTGGGGCAGGAAGGAGAGTGAGGACACAAATAATGCCCCCACCACACTGGGCTCGTTCTCTTCCCAGGCTCTCGAGCCCATAAGTTGTGGTCACTGCTTCGGAATCCCAACGAACACTACCTGGTCCTCTGCAGACTTTGCAAATCTCTCTTCCTGAAAAACAGGTATTTATTTTAAAGCCTATTTATTTTCCAAAGTCAGGAAGCCATATTGCTAAATGTTCTTGGGCTCCTTTTATCCTGGCTGGTGGGACAAGGCAGGGGTACAGGGCCCAGTAAGGTGGCACAGCTGGTGGTCATCATTGGTGGTGGATTCCACTGTGTTTAACAGAATTCATTCTTAGGCCTCGACTCTAATTTGGTTGCTCTGGTCGTGAGACTGATCGTCCCTGTTTTGGGGCCTTCAGCCCTGCCAGGTGGGTGGAAATGGAAAAGTCTAACCGGAAGGAAAATGCCCAGAGAATAGCAACCAGGAGTGGAGGCCAGTTTGGCCTGACTCTGGTCATCCTTGTATCGAGAATTTATGAGAAACCATTTGGCGGTTTGGGTTTCATTCCTGAGCAGAGGTGGGTTTGAGGTTTCAAGTCTTTTTAAGAGTTGTGTTTGGTTTGGAATTACTGGGCAGGACCAGGACTCGACCAGGGCTCTCTGCTTCCCTGTCCACTCCCTGGTGACCCTACTGCCTCCTATGTTCCGCAGATACAAGCAGCTGATCCAGGTGCTGGGGTGGCTGTGGGATCTCTCGGTAGCAGAAGAGCACATCTTCAGCAAGGCGTTTTTCTATTTTGTCTGTCTGGACATCATGCTCTATTCCGGTAAGTGCAGCTTTGGAATTTAAAGGAAGGTGGGCTGAGGCCCCTGTGCTGATGGCGGGAGGCAGCATCAGGGCTGAGGCCTTGAGACTGCAAGTTTCCAGGCTGGATGGATGCGACAGGGACGGAGAGGTTGGTGGTTGTGCAGGAGCAGCAGGAAGGAGAACCAGGTCTGGAGGGCGGCTTGGCCTGAGCTGTCAGTTAAACTCAGCCCAGTTTACACATGAGCCTCAGTGACGGCGCGTCTGGCCAAGCATGCTGCACTAGGAGAGCTTCCTGTGTACCAGGTGTGCGTGGAGGTGCTTTAGAATGAAGGCTGGGTGCTGATGGCGAGAGTGGCACGCACCCACAGCCGTTGTGACCCTGACAGCCCTGGCGTGACAGCAGCGGGCAGCCTCAGGGCACAGGTCAACAGGTGGGACCAGCTTGTCCTCCACGCATGCGACTTTGGAAGGGGTGCACTCACGCTGCCAGTGGGGAAGCCTGCGGGGAAGGAAGGTGGGGAAGGGCCACACCAAGGCCACTCCTTGCGCTCAGGCCAGGAAAGGTTGGGTTAGGCTCCCTCCTGCCTGGCCTGTGCTGTGAATCCAGAACCTTCCCTGATGGCAGGGGCTCAGCAACACGGGGAGTGCCGTGCTGTGCTTCTAGCAGTCACGGAGCCTCCGGACTCACAGTACCCAGAAACCACTCTCTCCACGGTGGGAAACGCTACTGGGGCAAGATGAACCCCCACCAGCCACGCTCCCCTGCTTCTCTCTCTTTCAGGCTTCATCTATAGAACATTTGAAGAATGTGTGGAATTCATATACCAGAACGAGGACAACAGCATCCTCAAGTTCCAGAGTGGGATCCTCCTGGGACTCTACTCCTGCGTGGCCATCTGGTAACAGCTTGGGCCCCGCTGGCTTCCTAAGGGGCATGGTGTCTCCGGGGAAGAGCGCCAGGGAGGCTCCGGAAGAAAGCAGAAGCCGCGTGGCTTACACCCGCGCGGGCTTGAGGGGACGCCGAGTGTCCACCCGAGACAGGGAGGGGCCTCTAGTTCGTCACCCGCACCCAAGGACAGAAAAGGGCCAGCCTCTGTTGTACCCGCGCAGGGAGCGCTTGCCACACCCACATCACGGTCAGCAGGAAAGGGCACAGCCAACGGCCTCCGTGTCCCTGGTTCTGTGTCTGTGGGTTCAGCCGCACCCAGACGGGCCGGGCTGGGGCCGTGGCGGGATGGCGTGAGCACTGAACGGTGCAGATCCGTTTCCTGCCGCTTCTCCCTAAGCCGTGTGACTGCTAGTCACAGGCACTGCACTGGAGTAGGTGTCCTAAGTCCCCTAGAGGTGGCGTTAGGTCTAGAGGAGGGGCACATCCGTCAAGTGCGAATCCTGGCTGTGAGGCACCTGAGCGTCCCACAGAGCCTGTGTGTGGGGACACCAGTCCGCTTACACCACTCTGAGTGGCGCCAGCCCCTGCCATCTCTCTTTGGAACTGGAGCAGTTTCTTCAAGCATAGAATGTACAGCCCGTGTCTGATCTGGCTCATTGTTTTAGAGTCCAAACAATAAAATAGATAGTGCTTAATATTACCTGGGTGCTCCGAAGGATCCAATTCATCCCGAATCTCCAGTGAATTCCATCCTGTCCTGGCTGGGTGGCACACGACTTCTTCGTTCCCAGGCAGGAGGCCCACAGAGGCCCCAGCGCTATGCCAGAATCAGCTGTGCAGGATGCATCCTGATTTCCCTGTCTCCCTGTGGTGTGCAGGTACGCCAGACTTCAGGAGTGGGATGAGTTCCTCCTGTTTTCCAGCAGAGCCAAACACCTGGTGCCCCAGAGAACCCCAACCATTCTTTACTACGAAGGACTTGTCAGGTACCTGGAGGGGCAGGTTCTCTACCTGCAGAAGCAAATTGAAGAACAGTCAGAGACGGCCCAGGACAGCGGCGTGGAGCTGCTCAAGGTGAGGCCGGCTGGGGGCGCTCTCCCTGTCCACTGCCCACTACCTACCCTGCGGGAGCTGCTTTCTGACTGCAGACTCCACATTAGACAGTTACTTATGATAGATGTTTTTGAAGGCAATCCTTCTAAACACGAGGAAGAAGAAAATACAAATTGCCTGCAACCCTGCTCCTCAGAGAGGATTGCTTTTGTGCATTGAGATATCATTTTCAAGTTTTCTTTGATGTGTGTGCATACGCGGTTCCATTTGTTGTGATTTGCTATTAAACATATTATGAATAATCCTGTTATTAAATTTAAAACATAGTGTTTTATCTAGTGGATATATTATTAGATTATGTTGCCCAAATATTCTTGGATAGAACTTTTCTGCAATATTTTATTGCTATTGCTCTAAGAAGCAACATGATAGATAAGTCTTTGAACATGACAATTTTAAATATTCAACTGATACATATTAAGCACTGAACTAAAGTACCAGGGTACAAGAATGAGCAAATTAAGCTGGGTGTGGAGGTGTGTGCATGTCATCCCAGCAATTCAGGAAACTGAGGCAGGAGAATTGCAAGTTTGAGGCCAGCCTTAGCAACTTAGCAAGACCCTGTCTCAAAAAATAAAAATAAAACCTTCAAAGGGTTGGGCATACACTTCAGTGATAGAGCACTTGCCTAGCATGGTCAAGGTCCTGGGTTTAATTCCCCAGTGTGGGGGTGGAGAGCAAAACAGATGCCCCTATATCCCAGTGGGGACAAGCCCCTCAGGGAACGAAGAGCTAAACTTCTGGTGTTGGCATTTGCCTTGTTCTCATAAGCACTGAGCACTGATGGGTTGATTTTGTATTGCTAAGTCACAAATTTAATAACTTGAGCCAACACCCAGGGCTGGGACTTTGGCTCAGTGGCAGAGTGTGGAGCA
>JAJEJO010000659.1:354870-367104 GCA_020662805.1 Glaucomys volans
AAAAAAAAAAAAAAGAAAGAAAAAGGAGGGGCGTGGGGACAGGGACCTGGGCAAGGACGGCACCCACTGCTGGGTGGAGACTTCAGCCCTGGGAAGCAGATCCTGGATCCTGGCAGGTGGAAGGAGATGCAAGGCACAGTGGGGAGAGTGGACATTCTGTGTTCGGAGGTGGTGGCAGCCCCAGCCTGCAGCTCCAGCCTCATTGAGCCCCTGCCAGTTCCATTTAACTCCCTGGCCCGTTTCCATAGGCTTTTTTTAAGATGCAGGCCAGACATAGAAGGCACGTTGTCACCAGGTTACATAAGGGGACGTGCTCACAGGCAGTGTCTGTGACCTTGAGCACACACACTCAATCAGGTGTTCCTGACCTGGGCTGCTACTGGAAGCAGCCGTGGCAGCCTTGGCGAGGAGCTGAGGACGGCCATCTGGGGCCTGCCCGACACACAGGCACGTTCTGCTCTTCCCCCGCTGGCCTGGGACACTCTGTTCTGCTTTCTTCCCTCTTTGTTCTCTTTTCCATTCTGGAGGTTTCTACTGGCACACCTGCAGGTTCAGGGATTCTCTCCTCTGCGGGGCCTCAGGTACCATTAAACCCATCACCGACATTCCTCGTTTCTTTTCCAGTGTTTTTGTCTGTTTATCTCTAGCGCTTGTTTGGGGTTCCTTCTTGGGTTTCTCTTGCTTTCTGCTTCATCCTTAGCGTTCTTACCATATTAATCATAGTCGCTCTGGATTCCTAGACTGATGATTCTAACATCTCTGCCGCCTCTGGCTCTGATGTTAGCTCTGTCTCTTCAAATTGTTTTTTCTCCTTGTAGTTTCTTCTTGATAGCTGAAGGTGACGGACAGCTACAAGAGGCGGCGTAAATAGGCCGTGGTGACGTGGTAGAAGGTGCCTGGTGGGGAGGATCCTGTGGCCCCAGGACGAGGCTCTACCTTCAGAGGGCCTGCCTGGGCTTGGACTGCGGGCCTCACAGTCCAAGGGGAGACAGGGAGGCTAGCGGCCCTGAAGGTGACTCTGCTGAACACGTCCTCCTGGGGCATGCCTCGCTGTGACAGAGTGCTCTGGCATCTTCCAGAACCATCCCTCTTTGCGTTTTCCTGCTGGAAGGATGGGGGGCTGTTTCCCCTCAGTATCTGCTGTGAGAACCTGGTCTATCCCCTGGGGTGAAACTCACAAAATGTAAGAGTTTCAGATTTATTTTCATCCAGTGTTTTGTGGTGGTGATCGATACTCGTGGCATAGAACCGACTGCCCTCAGGGTGCAGCGCGGTGGTGTCCAATCGCTCTCAGGTCACGCCCGCCCCTCCACCCGTCTCCAGGACTCTCCACCTTCAGAGCCGGAACTCACCCACCAAGTGCACGCTGGTGAGCCGCACTGGTCTCTTGTGTTAAGCCCTCCACGTCCTCACCGGGCTCCCATCGGGTTATTCTCCTGCGGTTCCAATGGAGTGATGACGCCTCCTACCTTCCCTGTGGGCTGTTTGTTCTTCAGTTCTGCCAGTTCTCGTGTATTTTGAGGGTTTGCACAAACGCCCTCTCACTGTGTGGACCGCTTTTTAAAGCACAGACTCCTTCTTCGCCTCTTGCAGCTGCTTCTGATGTAAGCCTCTGAGTCTGACGTCACAGATCTGCCTCTAGCAGGGTGGCAGCTCTGGACAGCAGGTTCTTTCTCCCGCCCAGGGTTTGCCTTTTTTCTGATCCGCTTTTCTTTGCTTCTGATCTGGGCTGTCTCTGTGCCCAGGATCAGCATGAGGTGCCACGCGCTCTTCGCTAGCGCTGTGCGTTTTCTGAGCCTGAGCCTCTCCCTGGACACACTCACTTCTAACTTCCCGCACATGAGCAGCTGCTTTGGAATCTCTAGGATTTAATTCCTGGCCTTCAAATGGGGAAAAGAGAAGCATGAAGAGAGGGGAGGTTCAGGGCCCTCAGTCCCCTGGCTGTCCCTGCAGCCGAGGGGGCTCTGCCAGCCGCCTGCCTCTGGGGCTGCACCTCTGTGTCCAGAGCAGCAGTCAGCGATCAGAGTGCAGATCCCAGGTATTTGGGGCAGGGTCCTTTGTCCATCTTGGTTTCGGCAAGTTCCGTGGAGGTCGCCAGGGAACCTGTCCTGGCTGCTTGCTGTGGGGCTGGCACAGGAGACGGGCAGCTGCTCCAGTGCTTTGTGCTGCCGCTGGCCACAATCACCTCCACGCACCATCCAGCCCACCCCGGGCACGCCTCCAACAGACTGCAGAGTTGGAAAAGAGCTGGATTCTGACTGCCAGCCGGCTCTGTCTACATGGAGACAGACCCTGGTGCTCCCTGCTCCCACTCTTCGCAGGGGTCCCCTGATGAGTCCAGACACTCCTCGGGTGCAATGCACAGTCCCCTGCACTGGCACTGTTCCCACAGCAGCCAGCCTTCGAGGCCCCGGATGCGCCTGTCGGTCTCTCCAGTCCTGGGGGTGGCTGTCTGTCCTGTGTCTCACCCCTCCAACAGACAGATCCGAGCAGAGCCGGGCAGTTTCCAGTCTGTTCAGCTGTTTGCTTGTTTGCCACTCGGTGACTCCCAAGCTCCTCACATGCAGAACCAGCCAATTTTCCTCCCAAATTTTCAATAATTCACTTGTACTGCTTTGATAATTAGAATAACGTGTTTTATTTTTTAAAGTTGTTGCAGATTGGGGTTGTGGCTCAGGGGTAGAGTGCTTGCCTAGCATGTGTGAGGCCCTGGGTTCAATATCTAGTTCCACCAAAAAAAAAAGAAAAAGTTGGCCAGGCGTGGTGGCACACGCCTGTAATCCAAGCAACTTGGGAGGCTGAGTCAGGAGGATCACGAGTTCAAAGCCAGCCTCAGCAACTTAGTGAGGCCCTAAGCAACTCAGTGAGACCCTGTCTCTAAATAAAATACAAAATAGGGCTGGGGATGTGGCTCAGTGGCCGAGTGTCCCTGAGTTCAATCCCTGGTTCCAAAAAAAAAAAAAAAGAAAAAGTTGTTGCAGAGAAGTATTGGCAGACCACTGCGGGCGGGGCGGGCCTCGGCTCCTCCCGGTGTTGACCGTTCCGTCTGCAATGCTTAGGAGGTCCGTCTCTGTAACACCCTTCCTCACTTGATTGCTTATACACTTAAAATGTTCCCAAACCATGTGTGGAGGAAATAACTCTGCAGTCGGTGAGTGCTGGCTGATTCTGATTGGACCCTTCTGGCTTTACCTTCAGAACCTGGAGAGCCTTGTGGCTCAGAACACCACTGGCCCTATCTTCTACCCCCGGCTGTACCACCTGATGGCCTATGTCTGCCTGCTGATGGGAGACGGGCAGAACTGCGACCTGTTCCTCAGCACCGCCCTGCGGTTCTCGGAATCCCAGGGGAACACGCTGGAGAAGTGCTGGCTGAACATGAGTCAGGTGCGGACTTAGCTCCCGGGCTCCGTGTGCCGCACCCCAGGCAGGCTTTCCCAGGCATGGGGTCGCCTCTTGGTCCCCCGGGGGCTGGAACAGCACCACACAGCTTACAGACAGGAGGACTTCACCGCTGGCAGGCTGGGAGTCTGCAGGACAAGGTCAGGTGCTGATCTGGCGTCTGGTGAGGCCTGTTCCCTGAGAAGGCCGCTGCTGCTCCCCCCCTCAGTGGCTGTGCAGGAGGGAGACTCTGCCTGCCCAGCCCTGCGTAAGGGTGCTATTCCACCCAGGACAGGCCGCTCTGACCGCTCCCTCCCAAGGGCCCCGCCTCTCAGTGCCAGCACCCGGGGTTAAGTTCCAACCTAGGGACTGGGGCGAGCCCACATTCCGACCCCTGCAGCCTTGCAAAGGGGCTGCATGTCTGTGGTTCGGCTTGTGACCGTCTCTTCCCCTGAGTTCCTGTGCCCAGTCCCTCGGGCAAGTCCTGCCCGGGGGGCTGCCCCGTCCTCCTGCGCTTGTTCCCCCTTGTGAACATGGACTTTTCTGGAGCAAAAACCTAGGTAGTACCTCACTTAAATCTGGTGTTGCTGGGCAGGCGAGTGTGTGTGTGTTTGAAAAGGGGGTGTCCGGGGCTGCTGGGGCACAGCCAGCTGTGGAGTCGCACGATGTGAACACCAGGAGGACAGGTAGCAGGCCCAGAACCAGGCGCCACGTGCTCACCAAGTCACCGACCCGCCGTCTTCCCCGCAGGAGTGGTGGTACTCCACCTCCGAGGGCTCTGAGGGCACAGAGGACCAGTGGCTTCAGACGGTCCTGAGCCTGCCTTCCTGGGAGAAGATCGCCTCCGGCAAGGTGAGCATCCAGGACGTCCAGAGGAACAAATTCCTGATGAGAGTCAACATCCTGGACAACCCTTTCTGACGCTCCACGACGAGAAGGAAGCTGGGTGAGAACCACCCTGGCTCCCGCTCACCTCCCTCTGCAGCTGCTCCAGAGGGCGGAGCGGGGCTGGCAGGCCCTGCCGCATCCTCCGACTCTGCCCACTGCCTCCGCCTCCCTGTGCCGTCCGCCTGTTCCCAGCCAGGGCTGGGGGCGCCATGTGGGCCGTCACTAGCACCCAGGCGGGGTGGCACCTTGGGTGTGGCAGACATGTGTCTAATTAATGTATTAAACTTAAAACGTTCATTTTAAAACGTCCAGTTGTTAAATCTTTTTTAAAGTAGCATAAAATTGCAAATGCAAACTTTCGTCATGATCTCTGAGGACAAGATTGGAAAAGACACACTTCTGTGTCACCGACTGCAGCTTCCCAAGCCAGGCTGGGCGCCAGCCCCTCCAGCCACATGACCAACAAGTGGGACAGAACTTTTAGAAACTGCAGTAGTGATATTTCCATGTGGGCATCTGTTATAAGCTCAAGTTGTGTTTTTTAATTTGGGGACAGTAGCATTCGTCCTTATTTCCCAGATACTAAGGCAGGGGTGTGGATTGTTCCTCTGGGCAACACGGCTGAGTTCCCTAGGAGGCCATCCAAGGTCAGCCACAGAGGCTGGAGGCCTGGAGAGCCAGGGAGGCCGGAAAGTGAGGCCTGCCACGAGCGGCCTGCCCATGAGCTCCTCAGGCCTCCCCGCTTCAGGCCCAGCCGGGAGTGTCAGCAGGGCGGAAAGGAGGAGCCTGAGGAGTGCGGCTGGTCACTGAGACACAGATAAGTGACCCAGATCCGCACCTTGAGCTGTCGTCCTGAGGCTGCACACATCCCCGACGCCGAGAGGCATCTTCCCTGTCAATGGCCTCCACATCCCACGGGCCGTCCATGCCATGCGTTCTCCCGTCTGCTCACAGCCATCGCCACTCACCAGGCGCTAAGCAAGGATTGGAGGTTAGGATGCGAGTCCCAAGAGATGCAGTTCCTGACCTCAGACTCTCTGAGGTCCACCCGAGAACACAGACCCACATGTCACTCAGTCCTTCGCACTGCAGTGTCCCGAGGGTCCATCCACCTGGACCACGGGGGAACGGGGCCCACACAGACCCAGACATTCAGGAGGCTGCTACAGGATCTTAAAGCCACACTGTTCTGTGACATGGTCACAAAAAGCCAGTGCCTTCGTCAGAGCAGCTCTTCATATCTGTGCAACTCTTCACAGTGCGGGAATTGGGGGCCGCTCTTCTCTCCTAGTGCAAACGTGAGAGGTGATCATGGCAGGTGCCAGAGGTCTGCTGGCTAGCAAGCCGCCACCAGGAGCCCAAACCCAGAAACCGTCTCCTCTTGTCCCAACTCACACCTCATCTTCCAGCTCCTGGGCTGGGCTCTGCAAGCCACCAGGAAACCAGCTTTTCTGTCTTAGATAGCTTCAGCGACCCAGAAGTTTGGGTTCTCTTACGTCCACTCACTTCCACCTATGGGAGTCACCATCAAGTTCAAGCCTCCTCCTCACCACCCTCCTTGCCCTTGACTTACCTCTCTTAGCCTTCTCTTCTCCATGCTAAACGTCTCCAGGCACCTGATTTTGAGTTCCTTAGCATCCTGGTAACTTATGGTGACTTCTCTGAATATACTCAGATTATCTGTTAATTGCAAATGAGAGCTGGGTGCAGAGGGGCACGCCTGGAATCCCGGCATCGCAGGAAGCTCAGGCAGGACAACTGCAGGTTCCAGGCCAGCTTGGGCGACCTTGTGAGGCCTCAGCAACTTAATGAAACCCTGTCTCAAAATAAAAAATAAAAAGGGCTGAGGACACAGCTCAGAGGTAAACTGCCCCTGGGTTCAATTCCAGAAAGAAAGAAAGAGGGAAAGAGGAAAAGAAGGAAAGAAGGAAAGAAGGAAAGGGAGGAAGAAAAGAAGAAAAGAAGGAAGGAAGGAAGGAAGGAAGGAAGGAAGGAAGGAAGGAAGGAAGGAAGGAAAAAAGAAAGAGCAAGAGAGAGAGAAAGAAAGAGAGAAAGAAAGAAAGTTATAAAATGGCCAGTGTGGAATGGAAGGGGACTTTACTTCTCTTATCCTACCTAGAACAGTCCGTGTAAGACTGCTTACTCCGGGCATGGAAGTGCACACCTGGAATCCCAGCAACTCAGGAGACTGGGGCAGGAAGGTCACAAGTTCACCGTCAGCCACAGCAACTTAGCAAGACCCCCGTCTCAAAATAAAAAATGAAAGGGGCCAGGGATGTAGCTCAGCAGTAGAACCCCACTGAGTTCAATCCCCAGTACTGAAAAAAACAAAACCAAAACCCTCCTTACACACCTTTACTTTGGGCAGAGATTTTTGGTGTCACTGTGGACAAATCAGTTGACTTGGGAAGAGAATTCCAAGTTGACCACCTACTCTCTATGCCTTAGTTCCCGCATCTGTAAATGGAAATGATAAGAAAGGTTGTGTCAGTCAGTTTTCCATTTCTGTAACAAAATACCTAAAATAAACAATCACAAGGAGGAAGGAGGAATCACAAGGAGAAGGCTCACGGTTTCAGAGGTTGCAGTCCGAGCCGCTCACCCCGTCACCTTGGGCCTCTGGCAAGGCAGAACATCAAGGTGGGGAGCCTGGGGCGAGCAAAGGGGGAGGAGGAGTGACCTCACTCCTTTCCCCAGGCCCCACCTCCTAGGGATGCCCCACCTCCTAGGGATGCCCCACCTCCTGACAGATCCACAGGCTGTCAAGGGCACGTTCCTCTGGGACCTTTCAGATCAAAACCATAAAAAGGTTAAATATCCCCAATCCAAAACACCTGAAATCCCAATATGTCAAAATCCAAAAACTCCCAAATTTAAAGCACTTCTGATCCCAAGCATTTCGGGTAAGGAATACTCAATCTGTAGCAGGTACTTTAATGTTTTTTGAGGATCTCATGAACTACCCTAGGAAGAGTTTAAAGCATTGCCCAGGTACAGAGCCCAGTGAAGGTCAGCCCTCAGGCTGCCGCAGAGTCTGGCAGGCCCCCTCCTGGCCTGCGCAGCTTGCTTGGTTCTTAGAAGAGCTCAGATGGTGCGCGGGGGGGCAGAGGTGCTCCCTGCAACCCCAACCTGTGTGCAAATGCCCGCTGGTAAGGAAAGCCGCCAGGGAGCTCCCTGGGTGGTGGCCCAGGTGTCCAGGGCTCGCCTTCCTCCCCGGGTGATACCTTTTCCTTCTCTTTGAATGTCCTCATGCTGTTGCCAGCCCCCCTGCTTGAGCCCTAGGTGGGAACATTCCGGCATCAAGTCAGCTCCTGGTTTAATACCTTCTGGCCACTTGGCTCTAGTGGGTGGAGAGTCGGGGGACAGAACTCTGGACCTCTGTTCTCTGGTTCTCAGCTGGGTTCATGCTCAGCCTCCCACCCGCCGTGCGCCTTGCTGAGTGTCAGCCTTCCCCAGGGCCCTCCGTGAGCTGCAGGCAAGAATTCAAAGTGTCCCCAGCTCAACAGGTCCAGGCTTTTCCGTGGTTTGGGTTCTAAGGAAGACAGTGCTAATGAACGAGAATTGCTGAAAATAATTGTCTCCTAAATTACTAAAACACTGAAGTGTATTACGTACCTACCAGATGACCAAAATCCCAAACTCTGACCACACGAAACCTGGGCGAGGTGTGGAGCAGAAGGAACTTGGACTTGCTGCTGGTGGGAATGTGGGGTGGTGGAGCCACTTGGCAGGACATCTTGGCAGTTCATTACACAACTGGACACACTCTTACTGTGTGTTAGGATTTCGATCAGGAGTGCCCCCAAGTGCATGTGTTGGAAGCCTGGTCTCCAGTGCAGCCAGGTCAGAGGTGGGCTTTAGGCAGTGATCAGGACTCTGACCTCATCAGTGGATTAGCCCATCGACAGCTGACTGGGCCACTGGGGTGTGGCTGGAGGGAGTAGGTCACTGGGGCGTGCCCTTGGGGCTCGAGTCTTGGCTCCTGACTTGCTCTCTACCACGAGCTGAGCATCCTTCTTCCGCCATGTCCTTCCACCATGATGTTTCTGCCTGGGAGCTGGCCACCCAAGGACTGAGACCTCCAAAATGCCGAGAGCCAAATTAAACTTTTCCTTCTTGTCAGGTATGTTTGGTCAGAGTGAGGAAAAGCTGACCAACACAGCATGCAATCCAGCCTGGACACTTACCCACAGGAGTGGAAAACTTAGGTTCCAGGAAAAGCTGCACATAGATGTTCCAGCAGCTGACTCATAATTGCCCGAACTTGGAAGCAACCCTGATGTCGTTTGGCAGGTGTTTCCATAAGTAAACTCTGGTGCATCTACACGACGAATATTATTCAGTGCTAAAAAGAAATGGCTGTCCAGTTATAAGGAAGACAGGGGGAAACCTAAATAAATGTTGCTGAGTGAAAGAAGCCGGTCTGAAAAGGCTACTATACCACATTCTGGAAAAGCAAAACCATGAAGAAAGTAGGAGATCTGGGATTGTCAGGGCCAAGGAGGGGGAGGCGGGTGGAGGGAAGGGGCCGGGAGGAGTTTCAAAGCAGCCAACTGCTCTGCAGGCGACTCCAAGGGCAGGACGCCTCCCTGCACACTTGTCCAAGTCTCCAGACGCCCAGCAGCAGGAGTGAGCCCTGACCAGGCGTGGACTCTGCGGGGATGTGCCGATGGAGGTGCCCCAGCTGCAGTGACAGATGCACCGCTCTGGGGGAGGGCTGTGCATGGGGGTCAGGGAGCTGTGGGAACCCCACGCCTTCCACCATTTTGCTCACCCTTCTCAGGGCTGGCGGTCCTCCTCCCCAGGCCCTGGCCAGCCTCTCCCACAATCCTCCTCCATGGGAACTGACACCACCACGCAGAATCTGGTTACCCCTGGTTCCTCTGTTTCTCCAACACCCAGCTCCTCGGCAAGCCCGCCCCGCCTCCAGAGTACCCTGGGTGCACAGTACCCTGCCCACTGCCCCCTCCACACCACGTAGGCCAGGCCATCATGACTTCTCACTGGGCCCCAGCAACACATGAACTGGCCTTCCTGAGTCCACTCCTGCTCCTTGGAACCATCCTGCACCCGGAAGGCAGAGTAAAAGTCACATCGCATCACTCTCCCTGCTGAAATTCCTCCAAAGTCTTCCCAGGACACAGACCCAAAGGACTTCCTGTGGTGTGCAGGACCCATGCCGTCCACCCAGCCCACCCTCCCACCTCTGCTCAGAGGATGGCCCCTGGCTTCCAACCTGCTGGGCATCTTCGGTTTCTGCCTCCTTCTGGGCCTCCGCTACTTACCTATGTTTTTAAAGGTGGGCGAGGTGAACCGTCTCCACCGACCTCCTTCAGAAGCTGCTCTGTGGGTGAATGAGAGGAATTCTCCCTTCTGCTCACTGCCAGTGGGCTCGGGCAGCCCCGGCCCCGCTGGAGGGGACCACATCACCTGAGGATGTCCATTTGGCCCATTTGCCATTGGTTCCTGGGGCAGAGTGAAGGGCGTTCCTCCAACCGCACCCTCTGCCACTGCAGAGCCGGCAAGTGAGGGGAAGATGGGTCGGTACATGAAGGGAAGTCCAGCTCTCCACAGTGCCTGCCCAGAGGACAGTGGGCCTGACGGCCGGCCCCCTCGTGTCCTGGGAGAAGGCAAGTCCACGTGCCTGGGCCATTCTGCCCTGGAGGTGTGTCCTCCTCCTACCCCAGCACAGGCCCTGCTGCCAGAGGAAGAGCACATGTCAGGCACCCAGGAAAATGACCAGCGCCCAGGAGACCACGTCTTCCAGGAGCCGTGGCGGTGCCTGTCACCCAGCAGACACTTGCCCTCTGGACTTTAAATGCTTCCTTCACTTTCTATTTCCTTCACTGGAGAAGACAGACAGGGACAGGCAGGTCCTGGTTGGAAGCACAGTGGTGTGATTCCCTGAGGACTGACCACGAAGGTGAGAAGTACTCAACACAGCCAAGATATGGAATCAACCAAGGTCTCCATCAGCAGATGGCAGAAAAGAAAATGAAGTGTGTACGCACAGTGGAATATCACTCAGCCCTAAAGCAGAAGGAAAGTCTGTCATTTAGAGCAGCATAGGTGGAACTGGAGGACATGAAATGAAGTGACTTAGGCACAGAAAGGCAAATACTGCAGGTTCTCACATGTGGAGGCTAAAAAAAGGGATCCATAGAGGTAGAGAATATCATGGTGGTTGTCAGAGGCTGGGGAGGGGGGTGTCAGAGAGAGGATGACTGACAGGTAGGGATACAGGCAGACAGCAGGAGTAACTTCAAATGTTCTAGAGCCCAATGGGGTAAGACGGTTGCCAACAATTAACTGAATAGTTCAAAACAGCTCGTGGGGAGGATTTCGAATATTACCTACATGAAGAAATCATAAACGTCCGAGGGGAAGGACGTGCCACTCACCCTGATGGTCATGCATCGAACACACGTATTGGAGTAGCACCGTGGACCCTGAAGACCCACAGTTGTGTTGTGTAAATAAAATTTCTGTTTAAGGAAGGAAAGTGACAGGCAGGTGGGAAAGGACGGGAGGCGGTTTGAGGCCTGCGTCTTCCACGTGTCTGAACCCACATGCCTCCACTCTGGACTTGGTTTCTGGTCCCGGTGCCGACAGCCCCAGGCCAGTGAGGCGATCCTGGGCAGGTCCCCGCTCAGGGCTCCTCTCTGGAGGAAGCCAGGGGCCTGCGCGGGGGTGGGGTGTGCCGCGTCTTCTGTGCCGACAGCAGGTGGCAGCACTGGCTCTGGTGGCGACTGCAGCCCAGGGACTGACTCAGGCTCTGGGGCGCCTGCGGCCTCGGCTCCCGGCACCCTGCGGCACCCAGGGCAGGTCTCAGGAGCACCCTGGCCACCACTCTCAGGAGAAGGGAGTGTGGCTAATCCACGACGGCTTCAGGCATAGGGCCACCAGGAAAGCCATGCTCTGGGGCTGTTTCCTGTCATTTTTCAGGCCTCACTGTGGCCTTGGAAGCCTGGAGCAAGCTGGCGAAGAGGAGTGACTCCGCCAGGGAAGGTCCTTCCAGGCCAGGACACGGAGTTGGCACCAGAGAGGTCTGTGAGTCCTGGAGTCCAGGAGTCTGCCTGGTCTGGAGGAGCCTGCGGGGCGGGCAGGCGTGCGATGCCACGGGATGGGCACCTCCAGCCTCGTCTTGGGGCTGGGGCTCGGGGCACATGCCACCCACGGGAGCAGTCACTGAGTGCTTCACTGAGAGGTGCACGCACACGTCTGCTTTAGAAAGACCACCACTCTTTCTCGAGCCCCCGGGTGCTGAGGATCGAGTCCAGGCCCTCAGCACAGGGAGCGGGGTCTCTGCCGCGGAGCCACACCCAGCCACCTTTGAGTGCGGAGAATGGACCAGCGGTGGGGGACACGGTGGAGGCAGGGAGTGGTCAGTGGTCAGACCTGGAGTGGGCGGCCTGCGACCAGAAAGTGGCCGTAGAGAGAAGGGTGCTGGGCTGAGGACGCCGGAGGAGGCAGAACGCCCACAATCAGATGGGCTTTTCAAGGAGGTGCTCAGAATGGGCAGAGGGGGCCCCGAAAAGAAGGACTGCGCCTCAGCCAGCTGTGCACGGACTGGACTTGCTAAGGAGAGCGTCTGCCCCTCCCCGCGCCCAGGCCCCGCCAGCGCCCAGGCCCGCACTCCTGGCCCCGGGTCTGCGCATACCAGCCATGCCCCTGATTCTCCAGCCCCCGGCCCCCAGTCAGCTCTGCTTCTGAACACCCCCCGCTCTCTGACCCTCCCGCCGCTGCTGACCATCCGTGCCCTGCGGCTGGCTGAGCTGCAAAGCCCCGGCCTTACGCTGCTTAAATCCCATTTGCCCTTGCCCATTTTTTAGCCTGAAATGTGAGACTTTCAAGGCTCAGCTCGCCCCAAATCTGACGCCTGGGGAGCCTGGGGCCCCCTCACCTGGAGAGGTGCTTTCGAATGCCTCTGCCTCGGAGCGGGCTGCTGGGGCTCAGCCTGGGCTG